>CM060958.1:123014144-123134144 GCA_030765055.1 Mantis religiosa
GGTGTAAGGAATTGTAAACATTTAAACAACACACAATAAGATTAGGAAGTGGAATTTTATTAAAACATGAAACCAGATTTGAGATTAAAATATACCATGAAATCTTCTGTGCATAATAGTATTAAATAGTCCTTTAAAAGCTCTAATGATCACAAAACACTACTCGAATATCGCTAAGCACTGTAGACTGAAAGCATCCAAATATCGTTGCTGCAAATATCTCTATTTCCATATGAATTGGCAGCTAACGGAACAAAACCATATATGACAGTGCCACCCTAATATTTATGGTTTGTTGCATGCGGCAGCATATTTCGTGGATTGCAAAAAATAAGTAGATTAATCTGCTCACTAGAACATCAGAACCTCTAAGGGCTTATGAATCTTCCCCATTGGCTTATCAGGCAGTTCACATTTAAACTGAGTAAAAATGACAGCTCTTTCCAATCACCGCTAATATTTATGATATTGGAAACAAACTGAATGGTATCTAATCTGTTGTCAGAACCAATTTGCATTTGTTGTTAGCGCTGATTTAACGAAATGCACATATAGGTCGCTGAGGTTTCATTGTAAAATGACCAACATGCTTTTAGAGCAATAAAACCGCAACGAATGCTCCAAAAACCTAGAAAACTACTTTTTATGTAAATTATTCTTGCACTTTTATGGAGCTGCTCAAAGTTATTGTTCTGAATAGAGATCAAAGTTACCGAACTAATTTTTAATTAACACTTAATGGCTTTATTTCACTAACATTTAGCTACACACTTTCGAAGTATTCTCCCTCTGTGGAATTATAATTATTCCAACGATTTACCCATTGTTCGAAACACTCATTGAACTCATTTTTGGACAGTCTGTTCAGGATACCCATGACAACACTGTTCAACTGCTTAACACTTTGAAAATGGCGACGACGAAGCTCCTGTCTCACTTTAGGGAAGAGGTAAAAATCGCATGGTCGATCCGGAGAATAAGGTGGATGACGCATGATCTCAATGCCCATTTCTGCGATGACATCTTGTGTTGCACGAACTCGATGATCATGAACATTATCCTGATGCAAGATCCATCCCCTCCTTGCGAGATCTGGTCGCTTTTCGGAGACTTTTTATTAAGTGGCCCCTTCAGTAGTTCAGCAAGCAGCAGTTACTGTACGTTGATTAGTTACAACATGGTCATATCGAATGCCCTGTTTGTCAAAGAATACGAGATACATAACCTTTCCTGCACTTTTCTGAACTTTTGCTTTTTTAGGCCTAGGGCTCGATGAATGTTTCTACTGCGAACTCTCCTGTTTTGTTAACGGGTCGTAATGGTGGAACCAACTCTCGTCACAAGTGATGACCCTATTCAGAAAGTCTAGCTCCCGCCGTAACCTTCCGAGCCATTCCTGACACCCCATGAGCCTTCTGTTTGTCCTTCAGCACGTGCGGTGTCCATTTCGCTGCAACTTTTCGATACCCAAGATCATTGCCAATTATGTCGTCTACAGTTAAAAAGGACAAATGCATTGTGTCTGTAACTTTCGAAATTGTTCTGCGATGATCTTCTCGCACAAGTGTGTCAATTGTGTTAATGTCGACTTCCGTTTTTGCTGTTACGGGTCTTCCAGGGCGTGGAGAATCTTGAAGGTCTTCATGACCCCCTTGGCAACGTTTATACCACTCAAAGAGTTGTGTTTTGCCTACAGCTTGGTTCTTGTATGCTTTCTGCACCATTTAGAATGTTTCTGTAGCTGTTTTTCCTAACAGAACACAAAACTTTATTGATGAATGTTGCTGCAATTTCAGTTCCATGATGGGTGCAGTAAACACGTCCTCAGGTATCGGGCTCTAACTCTCAACTGATTGACTCTGCATGACTGGCACGTTCAAGAGGTCCCGAGTTCGAATCTCGGTCAGGGTGAGTTACCTAAATAAGGTTATTTTCCGGAGCTTTCCCTTATCCTTACAGACGAATGTCGGGTAGCTCTAAGCTCCATGGACCCTGGAAACTTTTGCGCATCATTTCACCCATTTCATTCACCGTCCGATGTGACTTAACGTTGGTGCACGTAAAATACACACACACACACACACACACACACACACACACACACACACACACACACAAAAAGACTGGCACACACAGCACTGCTATAGAAAGGATTCACCTTTCCACGATTAGCAGCCATGGCGCTACAGGAGACTTTATTTAAATACAGTTAAATTATTTCTGTTATTTATTGAAGGACCCTCGTATATGCGGAAGATTAACCTATTTTGTGACAAGGTAATGGCTTACTCTATGATAACAATGTCAATTTATCTACCAATTATTGTTAAAAGTGCTCTAATCTTCGATTAATCTTACACCTTTCAAATATAAACCCATATTCAAAATATATGAAGTTGTCACGAAAAAAATATTTGGAATAGGTTGTGCGGTTTTGGAATTTCTGGGAAAAGGCTCTTAGGTCCTCTTGATTATGAATAACTTGTGCAGCTCTACTTCCTCCGCATATTATCCTTACCTCCATTGAGAACAGTAAGTTTGTATCTCTTAAGTAGAAAATTTTGAACATAAAGGGTAGTTTCGTAAGGAGGATTACTCTGAAAAATACAATTGGTTGTTTCCGGGCTGTTTTGCCCTGGTCTGTTGGAGTAAGAACCAAACGTTTCATTCACAACTACGGCGGACATGATGATGATGATGATGATGATGATGATGATGATGATGATGATGATGATGATGATGATGATGATGGTGATGATGTCTGCCATAGTTGTGGACGAAACGTTTGGTTCTTACTCTAACAGACCACGGCAAAACAGCCCGGAAACAACCAATTGTGTTATGGACTCCGGCCGTGAAAGCTTACGTTCTCTCATGACTCTGAAAAATGCATACCTGGAGGACTTTGAACTTAAACTCAGGGACAGAAAGCTCTTTTGCATACACATATATGAACACAGTCTGTTCAAACAAGCATTTCTCTTAAATTGTTTTTCTTTGATTCAGGAGGTAACAAAATACGTATTTCTGCTCAAATTTTTATTATAGTACTAATTTCATCCACTTATCCTACAGAGAAGGTAAAAATGTTAGAAAGTTTAAGAGGATCATGTGTGAATTTATTCCCAATGGGTTGAGAAGAGGGTACAGCTTAGCCAGTCTTGCTCGAGCTAGTTGGAGTTTGTTACTTCTGATTTGTTTCCATGTGAGTCGTCGATACATGAGTACGCCGAGGTATTTAACTGTTTAAGTCTCAGTTGTCAAGAGTATAGGTTTCACTGGGAGAGTTACTGGTGGAGGATAATCCGGTCTCCATAGTGTAAAGATCATTGCTTCACATTTCTGCTGGTTGAACGAAACACGCCAGCTATCAAGCCAGGGTATAATTAAGTTTAAGGCCCCTTGAAGATGATATCTGGCGGTGTTAATATTGCGATGTGTGTTGCGAAGATTGCTGTATCATCCGCATACATAGCAATTTGAGCTGCAGCTGACGTACCTTCTGCACAAATACAGTGGTAAACGAAGAATTTAACCAAGAAATCGAAGGTTTTCCTGATTCTTTTGCCACAAACGTTTAATTTAACTATAAACAGGTTTCATAGTTTATTATTTATTTGCTATCCAATTTTTATTCCTATTTTAACCAAAGGTATATTAGGAATATAGTATACAAATTTATTCATATAATACAATTTACAAAAGCATAACAAAATTCAGTATCAAACTGACAAACAGTAAGCATCAAGATGAATCATTTAGCTTAAGATATATTTTGTTTACGAAAGCCATGAAATATTGATAAGCTTTGTAATTCATCAGAATATGTGTAAGTGGTTTTGAGAAAGTGCAACCAAGAACTGAAGCAGTAATTCAGTTCGTATCTTGCAAAACAGAATAAGGGCAATCAAATAAAATGTGAGGGACATCTTAGAGATAATTTCCACAAATACAATCAGGTGTGGATTTGATTTTGAATCGCAATAAGTAAGCTGAAAATTTGGCATTCAACTTAAGAATTGAGTGAGAACATAGTTAGGATAAACGGTTCATAGTTCATAGTTTAGTGAATATTAATGTGACCCAAATACATCGGAGTACTGACATGTGCTGTTGCAATACAGAGTATTAATATGGAATTGTACCAACACACAAGCGGCGGAGATAAATCCCAAGATTTGAGCTGAAAGGTGGTTCTATCCCACCAGTGGTTTTCAGCCTGTGCTGTAAATCCAGAGGTAAAGCTGAGTGGTGTGTGAACCTACTGCCACGACTAATTACAGAACATTTAATTTCTGAATTTGAACACCTCTGTAAATGACAGCTCGTTCTGCAGCAGACCTGTACTTCTGCTAAATTACCGTTAGCGATATTATTTTAAATACCAGACATATATGTTTATCGAGGTTTAAGACTATGCTGTAATTTTTGGAGAGGGAAGGTCTGATAAAATGCAAAGCTTTCTGCTAATTTCAATCTGGAGTTAAGATGTTTTTATGTTACAAATAATGTTGAATTTTTTCCAAAGAAAGAAATAGAATATGGGATAATCTCGCGCTCAGCAGATTAAATAGACCACTGACAATACATTTTATTCCTTCCTTTACCTTCGCATAGCATCTACTACACGTATTTCGCAGGAAGCTCTCATTCTTTTTCAATTTAAGTCGTCCAACTTTAAGTCATATTGGAAGAGGAATGCAATAGATAAAATTATGCTAAAATATACCCAGGATCCATAAAAATCAGAGATAACTCTCATTAATCTTTCAGAATAAGGGAAAGCCCAGGAAAAAAATATTTTTCACTTTGACTGAGATTTCAGCTTGGCATCTCTTGAACGTGAGCAAGACACGCCATCACCTACGCCAGAAAGCTATAATCTACAGTTAGTTAATGGACAAGGAAAGTTGAAGACGAAGCTGAAACATTTCCATTTAGTTAGCAGATCGCTTTACTGACAAGTGCGAAATATGGTGTAACTCTTTTTCTTTTTCAACCCACATGTTAATAGAAAATTTGGAGGTCTGTTTTAGAAGAATATAAGTGGATGTTCATCAAATTTTCTAGCTTAAGGTTCCCTATCTCAATTTATGTGCACTCTTAAAGAAAAGCTAAGAGAAAGTTTAGTTTAGTGAATATATCTGTGTGTGGTGCGGAAACGCTGATACTGTCAAAAAGTAAGGAAAGTTCAGTGTTTGCTGTATGGATACCCAGAATACTTGAACATGGATTGCAGGGTATTTGCTGAAAAGTTAATCTGTGAGGGCTGTTCAATTAAGAATGATCACATTTTTTTTGTCTTTTTTTGACAACGTACCATTACTCCTACTCATAATTTCATGCTCCTTCCCAAAATAATCTCTCCTGAATGCGATGCACTTGTTCCAGCGTTTCTTCCGGTCTTCAAAGACATGCTGGAAACCATTTTTGCGAGATCTTTCAAAATCGCCTGCGCAGCCTTCACCACTGTTTCTGATGATGGATAATGCCTCCCACGAAGGCGCTTCTTCAAGTTAGGAAATAGAACAAGGCCACATGGGTCTAAATCTAGACTATAGGTGGGGTTAGGGATGTAATTCACGTTAATTTTTGCAAGATGTTCAGCAACAACATTGGCAATATACGGCCGCGCATTATCATGGTGCATTATCCAGCCTACTTCACGGAAATATGGTCTTTTGCGCCTGATATGTACCTGCAATGTCTTTAGGATATCCCTGTAGTATTGTGCAGTTACTGATGTGTGTGCAGGTACAACATGCTGATAAACCATTCCATGAATATCAAAGAATCAGATGACCACAGCTTTCCCAGTAGAAGTAACCACTTTTGCATTTTTGGGGGTTGGTGATGAAAGAGATTTCCACAATGAGCTTTGTTGTTTGCCCTCAGGATCAAAATGATGTAGCCAAGTTTCATCAGCAGTGATTACGTTTGAAAGAAACTCCGGATCTTCCTCTAACATCAACTTTAACTGCATGTTACCTCCAATGCAGCGGTAGGCGATACTGAGCACGTCCAAACCTGCCTGGTTCTCACAGGCGGTAAACAGGAGTACCAACAATGATACTACTACGGCATGTTTGTTTTATATTAAGCTAACTGAATATAATAAGACTGAATCTTAGTACGAAAATTTATGACCGTAAACAAATTATGATCGTTCTTTATTGAACAGCCCTCGTACAAACTTAATTAGCATTCAGTAGTTTCAAATAAATTTAAATTAATTTTTTAAGATATTTTTAGACAACAAACTAACAATTTATCTCGTAAAGAGAATGAGTGCATGTTCTAGAATCTCTACATATCTCTTCTTCAGTGAAATATATATCTGAAATTTTTGGGTGAAATTCAATATTTCTTCTTCTGTGGTATCAGGTAATAACAATGAATAAATAACAATGAATTCTGGTATTTCATCTGGAAAATATTCTCTCTTCATTCTAAACTGTTGTTAGAGAAGCTAATTATTATATATATTTCATGTCCAATAAATAAAATTTCAATTCCCATTTATACATTTCATTGTAAGGTGGGTAATGTGAGGATTTTTAACGGGTGTGTCGGTAGTTGACTGACATTTCAAACACTAGGTATAACTACGAGAAAAGAAAACGAAATATTGGTGGCGAAATGGTGTACGTATTTGTAAATTTAAATTAATATGAAAAATACGTTGAAAATGGTCAATTAGCAAATATATGTTCTAAGATTTTGTCCATGTCTGCTTACTTATCATTGAAACACAACTATTTAGAATAAAGGATATTAAAAGGCTACTTACAGAAAAATTAAGAAAAACGTTCCTTTTTATCATTAAAACATTTAAAATATGTGGTGTTTTGATCGTAATGGTTAGAGATATTTGTAAAAAGTAATTTTAAAAACAGTTTCATATCAAGGCTAACACGGAATTGGGCGATTTTCCTGAAAATATTAGTATCTTCTTCATGGATAATGCTGAATGTAAATACCTATTTTGGTATTTAACCAACTTTTAGCTTTTGATAAACACATTTTTTTTCATTCCGAGGGTATCGGAAAACATTTTGACATAATCTTGGTATCGACATTTTAATGAAATGAAACACTTTATGTAGCTGGTAGAGAAAATCCAAAGCAGAGGATTCAAGTGTTACTACAATGAAGGAACATTATTTCTTGGAACAAATCTAACCAAAAGTATTTAAAGTATGAATGACTATGGCAATAACTTATTCTGAAACTTTGTCTTTGCATCTTTGAATGAACTCTATTGTACAAAACCTTGCCATGTGAGCTCTTTGAACCCAAAGTTTGTGATAAGACCCTGAGAGAGATTCTCTTCTTGCATGTCAAGCCTCCCTCGGTTACGTAATGCGGGAGTGGCGATACTTTCACTAGCATCAAGCACTCAACTTCTGCGGAGTAGGGGACGCGATGAGATTCAGTAACGTGTCCACAAGAAGAGTTAAAAAAAGGAAAGAGGAAAATCACTAGAGACCGGAAGAAGAAGCCACTTGGGGTTGCCAGTTAGGGGACGGGTCAGGGGTTAAAGTGAGTGTGTGGTCGCTGAATATTTCATTACTTTTTAACTGCATCGCTGTAATTTTAAAACCAAAAACAGGAAAGAAAAGGATGGAGCCCTCAGCCACAAGGGCATTCCTCTAAGTTTATCCACATTCCCAAAGGTGGCAAAACCGTTGTCTTCTCGCATAACATAATACCAAATTCGTTTATTCTAGGGCAAGTACTTTCCGAACAAAATATTTTTGAAGCATGTTAGTACTTCCTAAGTATGTTTTAAAACACTTTGAATATTTGCTGTTAAAAAGCCACAGGTTAAGTTTTGCAGAGTAAATAAAAATTTGTTTTCCACTTACTCTCTCAACTTAAATAATTAACACAAACCCATACGTGCTCCTTTATCATTACCATTGCTTTCGATTGTAAAACTAAGTTTGCAAAGACATTACAGGAAGGTAGACATGTTAGGATATGTAGTAAAAGCAAGGACAGGCTAAAGGATAGAATAAAGATGATATAAAATATATTATTAGAAAATTAATAACTGCATTTGAAGTAGGCGGATTAAAAATAAATGCCACTAAAACAAAATATAAGGTAATAGGAGGAAATATGGAAGATCTGCAAGTAAATGATATGGTAATTAAATGTGCCTAACAACTTAAATATCTAGTATCTATAATAGAATACAATGCCACATGTGAAAAAGAAACTAGCAATAGGGTAAATTGTGCATGGAATGACTTTAGAAGTTTGAAGTGTCTTATATGGATTAGGAATTTGACCAGAAAGACTAAACAACAAATTTTAAAACCAATAATAGAAAGTATACTTAAATATGGGTCCGAAATTTGGACATTAAATGGAAGAATGCAGAGAATAATATTAACGATAGAAATGGATGAACTTCAAAGAAGTATGATGATATCAAGGTTAAAACATGTCAGAAATACATGAAATGATAGACATGAAATGGATGCACTAGAGACTGTTATAAACAGAATGTCCAGTAGAGATCTCCAGTGGTATGGACATGTGAACGGATGCCGGAAGAACGGTGGCCCAAACAAGTCATAAAGTCGGAAGTATCAGGCAGAAGAAAGTGTAGAGCCACAAGAACGTGGCACGAGGAAACATATGGTCATATGAAGAAGAGGAGACTGGAAGAAGGACAATGGAACGACAGGAATATCTGGAAAGCAAGAACCAAGGGTTAACTGCTGTAAAGTGGATAGACTGTTAAAATAAATAAATAAATAAATAAAATCAAAGCATACTGTAAAATCACAAAACTGTGTAATGGAGAAGTTGATAATTAGCCAATTTTGGTTAAATAAAAGGAATTAGGTTAATGTAGCCAAGGTAATTAAGTCAACAACAAAACCATTACCAAGTGTATTGAAAAATGCACTTAGCTTGACAGAGTAAAAATTGTCTTTTAGATGTCAACAGTCCTACGCCGTGGCGTAGTGGGCTGAGGCAAAATGCCTTGGTCCCTGGCCACGGAAAGCGGCCCGGGTTCTATCCCACCCATGTGGTGGAGATTTTAGGTACCGGGTATAGGACCGGTGCCCACTCAGCATCGTGAGGGAAGTGAGGAGCTTACGCTAGGTAACCGGCCCTGGTCACGGAAAGTAACATTCTGGCTGGGGAATGCCGAGATGCTGAGTACATCTCCTCCCCGTATCGGTTGGATGATCGTCCAGCTCTGCCGTGCGTAAGTGGGCGTGAGGCCGGCAGTCGCGTTGGTAGGCCTTGGCCCTCTAATGGCTGTCGCGCCATGGGTTATTATTATGACATGTCAACAGGAAGTTAAATTTCTGTAAAAGGCATTGATGGATGATGCGGAAATACAATGTTGCGTATTTCTAAAATTTTTGTGTTTTTGCGTGTCCTAAAGAAGTATTTTACTGTGATATATTATTGGCAGCATGTAGCGTCTAAACATCGCATTAACTCATACATGAGGGTTAGGGGTATGAATGCGCCGACTTCAATCATAACTTCCTGATTAAGCTTAAACATAGGCTCCTGATGTATTTTCCAATAAAGAGCATGTTTGTACAAATTAAAAAAAAAAAGGTTTGTTCGAAGCTTTTATTGTGAATATGTCATCACCCATTTATAATTTGATTTTGCAATTAGGATAACGAGGTACGGCTGGTAAGTGTGATTTATTTGCCATATGCTGCTAAAATGATTTATTTAGTCACAAAAAGGTATAACAGGAGTAGATTCCTGCGCGTCTATTGCAATAAAGTCGCGGGCCTACACTTGCAACACTGGCGTGCGTTTAGAACAGTAGGTACGGAATGTAAACAGTAAACCTATCTGCCGACACTTGGCACAGCAGCGGGTTTTCAGCTATGGCAGTTTTTAAAAATCAAGAGTACGGTTCTTGCTTATGGCAAAGCCTACTGCAACTCTCATGAAAGGCAACACTTAAGACAAGTTTCCAAATAGGGAAATTCTAAGCCCAAAGGTTATATCAAAGTGTCCAACAGTGCACACTTTGGGCATCTACGGTAAACAGACAACATTTTATTGTCATGGTTATTGGCTCTTAATAAATTTCCAGTTTAGCACATATGTGACCTTGATTTAATTTCAAACAATACATCTGATTGAGGTATTTCCGCAATTAATAGTTCAATTTGTTATCCATGATCAATATATGCGGAGCTTTTATGCAGCCTTTAATTAAGTCTCCTGAATACAACCAAACAGCTTAAAACAAAAGCACCGCACCCCTCGCTACTGCAGGGCACGTGGCGAACAGGTTTCAAAGCCCTGGCTTAGTTTAGACTTTCGAATGTTTGCAGATGTGAACGCATGCTTGGACGTATACCAAAAGAAATTGTTGTTGTTGCTTTAAAATTACCAGGCTTTGGCAATGAAGCCATTAGCTCCAATATTTAAGTAGCATAAATGTAACCGTTTTTTAGGTGCGCACCAATTTTTTGCTTGTAATGGTGGTTTTATCATCCACTCACTTTAGCCCCCAGAATGTCTGGAAGGCCACACCTGTCTTTGGTTAATGGGTCCATCGGACCTGGCTAGGAGGAGTTTTAAAGTCCATCGGCTTTACTCACAAGCACCAACAGTGGAACATTTGTACGCCGTCACAGGCCAGCATAAAAGGTGAAATAGCATTTCCTCTATTTCTGATGTAGTTATACCATCATGCGCGGTCACCAGAGCCTCATTGGTAAAAGCAGGTTGCACCACGGGCAGATCGAGTTAGGGCTTTGGATAGGAGAGGTTACGGAATGCACATCACTATCCCTTGCATACCTATATCATAAACAAAAAGTAAATCATTCTGCAGTCTTGCCCTGTTTCTAGACGGTGCAGATAATTTTCTCACCAATGCCCAATTATCTTTTTCATTTTTCAAGATAACATTTCAACTTCCTATCTTTAATACATAAACAGTTATTGTAAGATATAAATGTATTGACACGAAAAAATTTAAAATGCATTGTAGCTACAGTTTAACCCTATGAGGTTCGTTCAAGTTAACACCAATTTTACTCAGTTTTCGGACCAAATAGGAACTTCTATTTTTTAAATACGCGTCGACCTTTTGTGAATGCGTCACAGATGGCAGCACTGTACAGTGCATAGAATTCTAATGGCAGCGAAGAGAGTAAGTACTGTTTTTGATACTAATAATGGCCCCATTTTCATTGCAGGAACAGCGTGTAATCATTCGTTTTCTCCATTTTTGTGCTGTGACATCTATTGAAATTCATCGCCAGTTGAGTGAGGCATGTGGTGATGGTACAATGGATGTGTCTGACGTGCGTTCCTGGGTGCGACAGTTCAATGAAGACAGAACATCGTGTGCTAAAAAACCAAGAAAGACACGGCCTCATGCCCGACTTGGTAGCGTGGTGGTAGCGTGTCGGCCTCATGTTCAAGAGGTCCGAGTTGAATTTCGCTCAGGGTGAGTTACCTGGATAAGTTTTTTTCGGGGTTTTACGTTATTCTGAAAGATAAATATTGGGTAACACTAAGCTCTATGAACCCTGGGCTCATTTAAGCATCATTTGACCCATCCCATTCATCGTCCGATATGACTTAACGTTGGAGGACGTAAAATTACAAACAAATTAAACTAAATAAGTCACGGCCTTACACCAGCCAGTCTGACGACATGATCCAACGAGTGGAGAACGTTGTTTTGGACAATCGCCGATTGAGCGTTGCAGACATCCCCTCCAAAGTTGGTATTTCCGTGGGGTCTGTGCACACAATCCTGCAAGAAGATCTGAAAATGAGAAAAGTGTTGTGCCTTCATTCAACTGTGGCACCCATGAAAGCACATTAGACACATCTATGGTACCATCACCACATGCCTCACTCAACTGGCGATGAATTTCAATAAGTGTCACACCACGAAAATGGAGAAAACGAATGTTTACACGCTGTGCTTGCAATGAAAACGTCGTCATTTTAAGTACCAAAAACAGTTCTCTCTTCGCTACTACTAGTGTTCTATGTACAGTGCAGCCATCTTTATCATGCACTCACAGAGTCCACGTGTATTTAAACAAAACAGAAGTTCGTCTGTGGTTCCAGTCCTGCAAAAAAAAAAATAGGTGTTGTAACCTGAACGCTCTTGTATCTAATTAAATAATATATAAGCCAATTTAAGTGTTGTCTATTCTCGGTTCACACCATAGCCTATGAACAAGGATCCTGAAGTTTACAACTGCAGAAGCGGCAGTAGATTAATAGAAGACTGAGACGTTAGGGAGAGTATCAACTGTGGAAAACTTCGTTATCAATCTTTATGGGACTTTGTGAAACCGATTATAATATAAACATTTTCTTGGAGAAGAGTATTAACACAAACTTCAAAAAATGGAAACTAACTGATAATAACTAATCGCTAATAATAATAATAATAACAATAACAATAACAATAACAATAATAATAATAATAATAATAATAATAATAATAATAATAATAATAATAATAATAATAATAATAGTAATAATAGTAATAATAGTAATAATAGTAATAATAGTAATAATAGTAATAATAGTAATAATAGTAATAATAGTAATAGTAATAATAATAATAATAATAATAATAATAATAATAATAATAATAATAATAATAATAATAATAATAATAATAATAATAATAATAATAATAATAATAATAATAATAATAATAATAATAAAAATAATAATAAAAATAATAATAATAGTAATAATAATAATAGTAATAATAATAATTGTAATAATAATAATTGTAATAATAATAATTGTAATAATAATAATTATAATAATAATAATTATACTAATTATAATAATAATAATAATAATAATAATAATAATAATAATAATAATAATAATAATAATAATAATAATAATAATAATAATAATAATAGTAATAGTAATAGTAATAGTAATAGTAATAGTAATAGTAATAGTAATAGTAATAGTAATAGTAATAGTAATAGTAATAGTAATAGTAATAGTAATAGTAATAGTAATAGTAATAGTAATAGTAATAGTAATAGTAATAGTAATAGTAATAGTAATAATAATAATAATAATAATAATAATAATAATAATAATAATAATAATAATAATAATAATAATAATAATAATAATAATAATAATAATAATAATAATAATAATAATAATAATAATAATAATAATAATAATAATAATAATAATAATAATAATAATAATAATAATAATAATAATAATAATAATAATAATAATAATAATAATAATAATAATAATAATAATAATAATAATAATAATAATAATAATAATAATAATAATAATAATAATAATAATAATAATAATAATAATAATAATAATAATAATAATAATAATAATAATAATAATAATAATAATAATAATAATAATAATAATAATAATAATAATAATAATAATAATAATAATAATAATAATAATAATAATAATAATAATAATAATAATAATAATAATAATAATAATAATAATAATAATAATAATAATAATAATAATAATAATAATAATAATAATAATAATAATAATAATAATAATAATAATAATAATAATAATAATAATAATAATAATAATAATAATAATAATAATAATAATAATAATAATAATAATAATAATAACTAATTGTTCGATGATGTAACAATTCACACTCAATTTTTAGTCATTATTTTTCAAGAGAACGTAATGTCATGCTGGCATGTTGGTCATGGTAGCACAATGTTTAAGAGCAACTGGATGGAGAACTCCTGGTTCCAATCTGGGCTGTGGCATTAAGTGTAATAGTCTGACTCTACCTGTATGAATCTAACACAACTTCCGCATTGGTTAGTCTGCTTTAGTATAATGTAATCATTTTATTACTCCAAAATGCATAAAAATGATTTTTTTAATATGGATCTGATGTTTATTATTCTCCTCTACTTTTAATTTAGTCACTTTTAACTGCTTAACTCTGAACACTTTGTTTTATTTAAGTTTGAATTTATGAGTCACTATGTTTACACTCAGTCTTCACTTACTTGTTGTTGTATAATTGAAACGTTTTCAAGATCATTCGATCTCATCCTCAGCTGTTTGGTGACTTTGTTTTATCTTTCACCTATCCCTAGTACTGCTAATTTTCTTGCTAAGAGGACTTACTTTGCTTGCCGTAACTTTTACCTTAACATTTAGACTAGCTTACCCAGATTAAATTCACTAACAGCTGCAATCACTACAATTTGCAATTTCTTTATTGATACAAAAACTTCTCTGTGACATTTACTCCATGCAAACTTTTATTAACATTCTGTGTTTCTCCCTAGAAGCAGCTCTGCAGTGGAACAGTACTAACTAATCTCTCTATTTTGGTTTATGATGGAAATTGTAAGTAGAATAGTTCATGCAATTCATATCAATGGTCATACGTAACTTGTGCATTGAAATGTGACCTTTACCAATGTTCAGAAGTGCATAAACCATTGTCTTATTTACATTAAAAGGTGACCTACCAGAATCACTGTTAACTCTTGGGCTATAATATGCAGAGCTTTCTATTATCATTACTTACTATTACGACTTGCAAACCTTAAAGTTTATTATAGTTTGCTTTGAAATAGCCTCTGTGCTCCTAACCTAACCTGGTATGAAATATATAGGTAACTACTGTTTCAACAAGAAAGCAATATAATGTGAAATCAAGCTTTATTTCTATTCTAAACAACAGTAATCTAATATAAGCTGATATCAACAGCTTTCACTTGCATGTAAAGCATATTTCACAAGCATTACATGCGGATATATGTGTTTACTTTCAAAAGTAGGAACCAGTATATGAAAACGAGAGAACAAGCTAAGCAGAACTGTACAGTAGCTTTCACGAACATCCAGAAGATGTCTCTGCACATTACCAGTCTATGAAATCCAACCGCGTAGTTTAAACGTGAGAATTCCATCAATTTGTTTGTGACACACTAGCAAAGGCAATATGAATGGCCACTCCCACCCGCACATGGACATTTAAATAATGACGTAGCAGCTCTTTAAATGACGATAGGGCGTTAATGACGGCAGATTCCGAAACTACAATGTTTGAAAACAATTTTAAGGCAAAATACGGAAAATGTCGTTTTTTGTCATTTTTGACGAAATTTCACCGATGCCTCCCCTTTCATTATTACACTTTGTATTGGTTTTACTACCATTTATGCATTTCAATTTCCCAATTACGCTGTTGTACTTTGATTCTAATTAAAGATCAAATAGTGTATCTTTCAGTAGAAGCTGAAATCAGTGAAAGTGGTACCTAAATAAATATAATAAACGAACGGTTATGAGTACTGCAGGTTTTTAATTTAATTTTTATATGATACCTAGTTTTAGCAGAATTTAATTATTTTGTTACCAATTAGTTTATTGAAAACAAGCTAATTAGATCAGTTTTAATAAAATTCGTTTTCGTACTCACTTTTTCGATTTAAATTGGAGTAACACAATAAACGCTTTATAACGCTCAATAAGCAGTTAATGTTGTAGAATGCTAAACAAAAAGGTGTGAGAAACAAAGAGTGGAAACGAGTTACAATCGCATAAACAATTGAACACTCCCATTAAATGTACACTTAGCCAAATTTGATTGCAGCAACCATTTATTTTGCGGTGGTCGAACCTACAATTGAACACATAGTTTTAACGCTATAAAAGTCACATGAATGACGCCACGGCCCCCTCACAAAAAAGTGTTGACCTCACATGTCTTTCTCTACTAACTTCCAAAATCTACCCTTACAGACTCATATTTTATACCTTTTTTATAATAATGATCAACTTTCATAACGCATTTTCTGTAGCTATAAGCTAAAGTCATTCAAACGGTAGCCTCAGCTCTGTTTGCAAGAATACAAAAGAGTAGAAAAATCGAAGAGCAGAAAATCCTTTGTTCCACTCACATGGCTTTTTCTACTCATTATTGTACAACCTATTTCTAGAGACGCTTATTATGTCGCAGTGTTTCATATTGCTGGAGACAGGCACTTGTAAAATGATTTTACTACACATTTTCCTTTACCTCTAATGGAAATAGGGCAATAAGTGCGCTCAGTGATATGTCAAATCTTTTAGGAGTTGCTCACTAGGTTGGTGGCACTGAACATCGGTTTTCTTTTGCAGGAGCCAAAAAATGGACAAAGGCACCACAATGCGAGATGTGAGAGCCCCTAGTGGTCTACCGGGGAAATATACGAGTCAAATGGAGAATTTAATATCATGACGGCAAGTTTCCCATTGTAGCTCAATGGGTTAGAGCGACTGGACGGAAACCAGGAGATCCGTGGTTCCAATCCCGGCCATGGCATTGAATTTTCATTATTGACTCTATCCATCAAAGATCTTAGCCTATATGCGGCTAGTGTGAAGAAATGATTAATTTCCATCAATTAACTAAAATAATAAGAGTTAAATCATGAAGCCTGGGATTCAAGTTCTTACAATATTAAGTCGTCACAAAAGGCGTATCTTGGATAAGAGAGCTCCTAGTGGTCTACCGAGAAAATATACGAGTCAAATGGAGAATTTATTGTCCTGACGGCAAGTTGGCCATGGTAGCTCAATGGGTTAAGGCGACTGGACGGAATCCAGGAGATCCGTGGTTCAAATCCCGGCCATGGCAATGAACTTTTTAAGTTGACTCTATTAATCAAAGGCACCACAGTTGTGGAAACTTCAGATCAAGAACAAACACACACACGCAGCACACTGTATATCAATTATGAAAGAACCATTCAGAGTAAAAGGAGCTTTGGTGACTATCCCCAGAAAGTACTTGATATACATTAAATTTGTCTAAAACCACCTAAAGTTGATTTACTTTTGAGCATATCAGAACTTCCGAAAGCTAATGGACACCTTGGTATGGGGAATTTGAATTTTCTAAATCTAGTACCCCATCCTTGAAACACCTTAACATATCAAGTTTTCTATTTCACCGAGTTTAGGCTTTTGAGGTATGCTGTTGACAGACACACATAGGTAAACATGCATGAGGGCAGATATTTTTCATTTTTTAACCGAATGATTTTTAGAATACAATTCTGTCTCAGTCTGATGGAAGTACGTAGTAACTTTAAAATATTATTTAAGTTTATTAAAGCCCACAATTTATACGGAGTAATATTTTTGTAGCTTTAAAAATTTCCAAGGTATGCTTTGTTACTTCATTTAATATCATGTTAGATGGCTCCCAAATAGCGGTTAGACACGCTTTTGGACTGTCTGGGTTAAATTGTCATCGATTACGCACTCTAATTTTAGGTTATTCTGGATCTTTGGCAACTTTAGGATGGTATCTCATTGACCGTGATATTCTTTCACTCTGTTTCCTTCTCAGCTTCTGGTGTGCTTCTAGGTTTCATGGCGTATGGTGGTGCTTTACAGATGGCGCGTGTGTTTGCTCACAGGAGCACGAGTGCTGGTTAGACGATCAGTCATTCATCAGTGAGACAGCTTTTGGGAACTGTACTGCGATAGGTAAAGTAGGTCTATTTAGACTGCAATGCCCCTCTTATTTGTATAAATTTACTGGACTGGATTTTCAAATATGCATTTATTAAGTGCTAGGTCACTATTTGTTCATTCTCGTGGTCATATTGTGGTGAACCTATATTACCTATACTCCCTTGCCTATTCTATGTGGAATTATTTATTAAGTACATGTTGGTATGGCTAGCGGACCCGGAGTGAGGATAGATTCGTGCTTTGTGCACGACGCTAAAATAACGTGGCACTTGTTTTTGTCTTTCTTGGTGATATAGTGCAGTCACATCTCTTCTGAATCCAACTTAAAAGGTAAATGTGTTTTTGTTTATTGAAGTTGTATCTAAAGTTTATTAAATGTGTTAAATCAAAGTAATTTTCCTTGTTTTAAAATTGTAATTTAGATGTCACTTAATAAAACGATCTTTTGGTGAACCGAAGCCTCTCATGCCATTCGAAATGACTCTTAATATCATCTAGTTACGTTCCTTTCAGTTCGTAATTAACGTCAATTAAAATAGTTACGACAATTGGTGGAGGCGCCTGGGTAATTTTTTTATGAATTGGTGAAAGGACATCGTAATTTTTTTCACTACATTGAAAAACGTGAAGTTATTTTTGAACTATAGAAGTTTTACCACTTTCTATTTGAGAGTTTTGAGTTTGGATTCTGAAGAATGTGGTTCATGTAGATTATAACATCAATGGTGTGGTAAACCTAAATTAGCTAGACTCCCTTCTCTATTCTCTGTGACATTATTTATTAAGTAGATGTTGGTATGGCTACCGGATCCGGAGTGAGGATAGATTCGTGATTTGTGCAGGAAGCTAATTTAGCGTGGCGATTGTTTATGTCTTTTTTGGTGAACCTTTATAGGGAATAGACGTATAGCAGATGTGCAATCACATCTCTTATGAATCCAACTAAAAGGTAAATGTGTTTTAGTTTATTGCAATTGTATCTAAAGTTTATTAAATATGTTAAATAAAAGTAATTTTCGTTGTTTTAAAATTGTAATTAAATGTCACTTAATAAAACGATCTTTTGGTGTACTGAAGCCTCTCATGCCATTCGAAATGACTCTTAATACCATCTAGTTACGTTCCCCCAGTTCGTAATTAACGTCAAATAAAATACTTACGACAATATGAACTCCATGAAAAGCTTCACATATCATTATGGTTAATAGGAATTTAATTATCAATTTAAGCTTTTATATCATCATCATTATATTCACAAAAAATAGTAACAAAACTTTAACTTGCCAACTATTAGGTAAATAAATATCACATTTTAGAACAGCTTGTTGAATGGCCAGTAAAGAAACTCAAATGAATGCAAACTATCATCCTGTGCAGCTTTGTTTCGACTCTATAATTGTGATTATAGAGTACTGTATTCTTCAGCCACTTTACATTTGGCTATGTACATAAAGCTTCATTATCATCTTTCAGTTTTCTCTACGATATGCAAACCGAACAGTAATATTCACAGAGCACATCGCGTGCAGTGCAATACACTGATACCTATATCTAAATCACGTGCAGGAATATCAATTTGTTGAAATAATGGCTGGATGCATTGGAAAAGATATCTCCGCGATCGTTGCCGGTGATAGTATTCGCCATGGGAGTGTATCTTTTGTTGCCTATTTTATTGGGCAAACACATGCCTGACTTATGCTACCGCAGTGGCAATACAGCAAAAACCCCCTCCCATATTAATTTGCAAAATAACTCCCTGACAAAACTGTTACTGATAACACGTTCGATGCATATACCGCTCTAGTCACAGCTTGCCTGAGGTTAAACCTGATAATGATTATGCTGCATCTGAAATTAATTCCAGCATTGCTAGAGTCCAAAAGCATTAGTATTATTTCATTTCCATGCTATCGTGTTTTGTTGAAGTTTGCAAGGTAGCGTGCTTGATTCAGCCGAGTAATCTAGCCGTATGTCACACGTAATTTCCTGACAAGTTGCTTTCAGCTCGCTGAGCACTGTCTCAAAGTTCTGTAGAAGATGTTATGCTGTACCAAATAGCCAGAAGTTGCGCAAGTATGGATGATTACCACTACCTTGTTAGAAATGCTTAACACCAGGTGCTTTCACACAATAACTTAGGTTACAACTTCTGTTTCTAATGGGACTTGCGGAACATCTTAATTAAGTAAGGAAATGTTTAATGAAGTAATACGGGAACACAGATGGCAAGCTGACGTAAATATAGGATATAAAGGTACGCAATTCGGCTAGTGTCATAACATTTAGAGGCCTTACGACTTACTACGCTGGAGAAAAGGTAGTTAACTATACTATTCTTTATTCAAATTTTTCTGCATTATCATTCTTTTTACTTTGTCTATTGTGTACCTAAAAGGAGAGAAAATATGTCATTCCTCTCAACATTTAACAAAAAGAATTTATCTAAAATACACGTGGCAATTAATTGCTCTTTCACACTCGCCGTGTGTAGGCTAAAGTATGGAAAAATAGAGTCATACTAAAAAATTCAGTGCCATAGCAGGGATTTGAACCACGGATCTTCTGGTTGACGTCCAGCCGCTCTAACCCTTGAGCTACTGTGGCCAACGTGCCGATATGACATTTAATTCTCCAACTGACTCGTGTTTCACTTACATGTTGTAAGTCGCCATTAAGGTAGTTATCTCATGTGTTGATTAGAACTCCTAAGTGGTCTACCGGGAAAAACACGAGTCAGTTGGAGAATTTAATGTCATGCCGGCATGTTGGCCATAGTAACTTAAGGGTTAGGAGCGGCTGGACGACAACCAGAATATCCGTGGTTCGAATCCCGCTTTTGCATAAAATACATGTCTGAATATATAAAAAAAGGCAAACATTTATAATAAATGTTCCTTTATACTTATACTAAACGTTATATGTGTTATAATAAAAAATATACCTTTAGACAAGTAACAACTTAATATTTAGATCCAGTTTGTCCCAAAGATGAGATTCCAGGAATATCAGGAAAGATTCCCCTCTCAATTTTTCCCCATGGACCATTTTTCAAAATAGCTTAGTTTCTCAAAATTATCAGTTATACATTATAATATGGTATATTTAAGCTATTTACATCACAGATCAAATTAATATCTCGAATTGGCTTGGAATAACTACCAAATCTTTATTAGAAGGAATTGTATATCTGTAAAATAATAAATACAGTGCAGATATTTGGCGACACATAAACTGTCTTTACTAGTGATAAGTTCATTTCGAATCTATACTCTGTTCAAATTAGAAAGAGGATAAAATGTACATACGCAAATGAATGACCATTTTGCATACAATGATATCTGAGAAATGCAGGAAACAAAGATGCGGACTATTTGGCTAAATCGGCAGGAAACTTAAATGCTCATCATTCATATTGCGACTTTGTGGATTCCTAAAATTAAAAGTCAATTTTGCACAAATTCAAGACTCTCCTTATTTCCGTAGACACACACTTGTACAACTCTCTGCAGCAGAACGACGTAACACACGAACGCAATTTTCAGGGCCGTCTGCCACACGCTCATGGACATCTGCATTCACTCACAGCTTCACTGCACTCACTAGGAAGTCTCCTTGTCCTTACCCCTTACATTCGGTCTCCATGGCAGCACTTCCATTTTTAATGCAGAGCCCTATGAAATATACCGAGCCATTTTACATGTTCGCCACAGAACGTTGGGTGATTGCCTTATCCTTAGTGATTCGCTGAGCGTTCTTCAGAGCCTTCGTGAGCTGGGCAACCGCCATCCCCTTGTACAGCGTATCCAGGACGCCCTCCACGTTCTGCACGCCTCTGGCACTAGCGTGGTGTGTGCATGGGTTCCTGGTCACGTAGACTTGCGCGGAAATGAACTCGCGGATTCGGCAGCTAGTTATACCATATCGTACGTTACAGCGGAAGACTTTGGACTTGACCGTAAGGCGGCGCTGTAGTGCTGGCGCGATGGGTGGTCCGCTCTGCGTGGCAACAGGCTTCGCACGGTGAAGGAGCTTCTGCTCAACTGGGTGACCTCCTGTCGCCCTTCTCGGCGGGAGGAAATTACTATGACTCGGTTGCGAATTGGACATTCTTATTTTAGCATACCATTTTATTAAATACGGCCCCGGTTCCCGTTTGCCCGCTGTGCGGTGCTGACCTGATGCTCCGTCACTTGCTTTTAGAATGTTTTAGTTTGGCACGTCTCCGCAGGTCTCTCCAACTGCCGGCCAGCTTGGCGGAGATCCTGGTGAATGACGAGACGGCGGCGGGCAAAGTTTTAGCGTTTGTTTTAGCTGTTGGTTTTAGAATTTAGGCCCAAGTGCCTTGGACTTTTTAGACATTTTAACCATTTTATGATTTTATGATTTCAAGTTCTATCTTAATCTTTGCCTCATCGTTAACGCGGTGTTTTTATGTTCATTATATTTGATTGTCGTTTAGTTCTCTAGTGTTTTAGACTTTTATTTAGTTACTAACCCACCTGTTTTTAAGAGCACTGATGACCCAGAAATTGAGCGCCCTTAAACACAATCATCATCATCATCATCATCATCATCATCATCATCATCATCATCATCATCATCATCATCATCATCATCATCATCATCATCATCATCATCATTATCATCATCCTCATGCTTGTCCTTTATTTATGCACGACCCGCTGTTTCTCGAAGGTTGGTGCAGCCACATGATCTTTCGAGGCGGCAGGCGAAGGAGACAGAACTGTCCAGACATCTCTTTAGCTCTTTCTCTCCCCACTCCATCTGTCCTCGGCAAGAGCTCCACGTGTGGGCGTGGCTTCTGTGCTATCTGTCTCTTTCACTCCCCGATTCTCTCTCTCACCAAATATGCGCCTCGAGACAATATATAAAGATGTCTAATAATACGTATTATTATTTTAATTATAATTTCAAATTAAAAATAAAATGCTATGACAATTTCATTTGCTGAAATTGGCCTTGGACAAGAAGTGAAAACGGCGCTTTGATAAACAATTTTTTTTGGCAGTAACCTGGAGTCTTCACGTACAACACTTCACATTTTTTTTAAACCCAATTTATGCGATAAAATTGGGCCAAAACAATATTAAACAACAAATGCTATTGGAAATATCGCTTTAATTTATAACATATATTCATAAACATGTGTAAATTTTGTGCAATTATTCTGTAAGTTATAACTCTATTATTCCTTCTGGTGAATTAATAGACTTATTTTGAGAACCTCTGCACTTAATTTATCATGGCACATTCAAAGCTTACTCTTAGAAATAAAGCTAAACAGTTTTACTTAGGAAATAAACAATTCTGCTGGTAAATTACAATCAGCGATAGGCTACTTATTATGTGTTTCAAATGGGAAGGTGCTTGTCCTTGAGCGCTACTAGGTGAGCAACCAATCGGAGTACTGTGGTGTTGTCGTATTGCATTCCCTCTAAGTGGTGTGTGAGTAGAGCCACCGTAATTAATCTATATGAAGTACTATTCGCGCTAAACAGAAGTTCAGATTTTTCCAAAACTGATCCATGTGGAAGGTAGAGAGTAATATATTTAACATAACCATGAAAACTGCATATTTTTAGTTCAAATAGTTTTTCTAATACAAATAAATAAGCCACCATTAGCTGTATTATAACAATAAATCGCGAAGTAAGCACTGTATAAATTTCATTATTGGTTGGCATGTATGCCTGTACGTATATTTGTAATTACTCAGAACTGAAAGTAAATGTTTGACATAACGTAATAAAAGAAAGTATTACTTTGAATAATCCAATTCGAGCGAGAGGAAACAATAAATTTCCTGCTGTTCTGGCAGAACGTGTCTGGACACATTATATCTTTCTACATGAATGGTTCGTAATCACTATTTATTCTAGAGAGTTCAAAGTGGTTGGTGTGTATGAATGTACCTGTACTTTTAATTACTCAGAACTTAAATTTCTACTTCTGACATGACATAAAAGAATTGCTGTGAATAAGTCAAGGTGTTAAATTCGAGAAAGAGCAAACACTTCATTTGTTGTTAGCCTGTGGAATGCTGTATGCTTATGTTTATGAATGAATACTGGATAAGATGTGTTTATTTACTCTGGATAGTTTAGATCAATATCATTCAGTTGCTCTTTACCCAACAGTACATTAACAGTTAAAGAGTGCAATGGCTTTTTGCAGTGAATTTAGTCGCGAGTCAGGAAGGTATTTCGAAGTCAGGCTCGAAGTGTTGATTTTAAGGTGGACACCTTCTTCAAAAAATTGGGCAATGAGGAATATAGAAATCAGCTCGATTTCAAAAGTGCCCAAAGGCTTACTGCTGAAGCGTGGGGTGTAGGCAAGACAAGTGTGTCCTCCATTTGGATTAGAAAAGCAGGTAATTCATAAACTATAATTATAGTTATAGTAATTAAAAATATACAGAATTTGCAAAAATGCTTTTTACAATTTTGATTTTGGCAACTGCATCATTGTAAAACTTTGTAAAATATAATTTGCTTACCCTTACATCTAGCGCCAAGCAGACCAGCAGTTTTTTTTTTTTTTTTTTTTTTTTTTTTTTTGTAATTTACGTCCTCCAACGTTAAGTAATATCGGACAATGGATGAAATTGGTGAAATGATGCTGAAATGAGTCCGGCTCCATGGAGGTTAGAGTTACCCGACATTCGTCTATCAGAATAAGGGAAAACCCTGGGAAAAGCCTTATACAGGTAACTCAACCTGTCCGAGATTCGAACTCGGGACCTCTTGAACGTGAGGCAGAGATGCTACCACCACGCTATCGAGGCGGGCGACGTGCACGTTGTATGGGTGTGCGAGAGGGAGGGAAATATAAAAAGAGTGGGGTAAGAAGCTGGCAACGCTGAGTATGATACGGCATCTGATTACCTGGGACTCCAGAACCTTTTCCATTTGAAACACATAATAGTATTTCCGTGGCTGCTATTACAATACTGGAACAAAAAGTTCTAAGTTCGGTTTAGATTAAATTTTGCCTAAAAGTCTATGCAAGGCACATGATAACAAAAGAGTCTGACGTGTAGCAATCACTGATTTTCTCTGCTCTTATACGAAACCTCCATGTGTAAAAAACAATATTCAAAAACGAGAAGTCGGTTAAATACCTATATATATATATATATAAACTGAGAATATTCTAGTAAAAACATATCAAGCTTATCCAAAGGAAACATATCCCACCAATGCAAAGTTCAGTTTCCATGAAAAGTTGTATACATTTTTTCCCAAATAATTTAAATTACCATATAGATAGGCTAATTTCATGAAAAATTCCATTTTATCTTGCATTTTACAGAAATTGTAACTCAAATTCTCTTATTTCTGAATGAGCTTTTCCCTTTCTGATAAACCATTAGAGACTGACGAAGTTTTACTACACTAAAAGAAATAAGTACTGGATCACTCAGTTCATATAAAACATTTTTCTGTAGTTAAGTATGTTTCAGATATTTGTATACTTCAAGGTTATTTGCTTTTTAGATATGGCAAGGCAAGCTTTGTCTTTTACCAGCCAGTGGGACACAGAGAATGGAATTAAAAGTCAAGTGAACCTGTGTGAAAATTTTCTATATCTTTTAAGTCTATAATATAGTTGAAACCACGAAACGCACCCAATCAGAATTTCAAGCATGATCCAAGTGCGAAATGAGCTCGTTATTAGCGAAGTTCTGGTGTATCTTCCTTCCTCTCTGAAATCTGTGTTATATAATGGGAGGTCGATATTGACATAGGCAACAATGAATGGGAGTGTGTTTGTAAACACGAGATCCTTACTCGCTAATTTCTGAAGCTTTGTGTTCGTTTTCTGTGTTTACTCTACTCACTCAAAAATTATCCGTCAACATTTGAAGTGGTGCTACGAGATGCTCCCCATCACTTCAAAGTAAATCAGCTATTAGTGCCCAAAGAGTATTTCATATCACCTTGATATCTTAAGGCAAAGAATTTAGAAAGCTCCTACTTGCAACTATCTGTGAATTCCTTGTTTATTTATTAATTACCATAGATAGCAGAGCAAGTAATGTATTCAAAATATACCTCAAATCTGTTCAAAGTGGTTTTCCCCTGCATCTCATCATCATCATCATCATCATCATCATCATAATCATCACCATCGTCATCATCATCATCATCATTATCAAGGATTGGGCCCTGTGACCCGTTCCGTTCTCTTCGAAATCCTACTGATCCTTCCAGCGTAGAGCTGGGCGTCCCACATCTCCCTTTCCCTTCGGCATGTAATCTAAAACTCTTCTTGCAAGTCATTCCGCGTCCATTCTTAAAATATGATTTTTCCATTCGTTTTGTTCTTTATTATTTTACTGTTTAAATTAAATATCCCATGCTATTGACTTATTTTTCCATTTCTTACCTGGTCTTTATTATAACCTGCCACGCTTCTCAATAATCTTATCTCTGCCGATTCTAGCTGTTTGCGTTGGTTCTTTGTCAGTGTCAATATTTCGGAACCGTATGTTAACGTTGGGATTGCCATTATATTATAAAATTTCATCTGTGTTTTGCTGTTCAGCGTTCTTATTATAGTCCCACACATTTGATTGAATCTGTTTAGTTTCACCTCCATATCCATGTTATTTGGTACTGTGTAGCCTAGATAGTTAAAACTATTAACCTGTTCTTTTATTTTATTGTTTATAACTATTTTTGCTCTTATGTTGTTCTTTCCTCTAAAAGCCATTACTTCAGTTTTGTGTTCTGAGATTGAAAGGTTATATGTTTCCGTCAAGTAGTTTAAACTATAAACTGCTCTTTCCATGTCATTTCTGAGTGGGATATTATCACTTGATCATCAGCAAATAATACTGTATTTAAAATTATGCTTCCATTCAGTACATTTTGTTTCATACTTTTCTGCCATCCTTGTACCATATTATCAATATCGATATTAAAGTGTATAGGCGATAGAGGACATCCTTGTGGTACTCCTTTATTTCTGTCTACTGCTTCTGTTTTACTTCCATTCCTTATTCCCCTGAATCTAAATTATCTTAAATATCTCCAAAATAAAAGCTTTGTGCATGGATTTGTAACTGTGAAACAATCCTTTCAATATATCCCAATTGATTAATCTCCCTTTCTGGAAAATGATAATTGAAGTCACAGACTATTCAACTTAGAATAATTTACGTTCGTTGAATGATATCATTTCATCAACTGAAAACTCCGTTCCAAGAAGATGTAGATAAATATTTTTAAGGAGACCTCAATAAAAAAAAAATTATAAAATGAATAAGTATTTCAAATCAAATGCGAAGGAGAAATCCTTGCTAGGGTATTTCCTGGTACGTTTCATCAGTATTTGTCCACACTTGACCGTTGTAACTAAGAACACGCCATGGTAAACACTAATTAATCTCTTCATTTTAATAAATGCTAATAAGTGCATTAGTACATCACACTGCTGAAACGCTTATAAGATAAATGTTCCTTTTGGATGTTAAAATCCACTCGCTTGACGGGGCTTATGTTGCAAGTGCTATTGACAAGAAATGATTTCGGTTACAGACCGCAATGCATAATAAGATTTAAACAAAATGATTTTGGTAGGAAATGTGAAAGGGAAAATGAATCATCCTAGCAAATTATGAGTGCGAAAGTTTGCCATTTGCAAGCCCAGGTTCATTTTTCCTGGAACTGTAGATATCAGAAGGGAAAAACAGGGACTTCATCCCTTTATAAGTACTTAGGATTTCATTGAAAACTGCGATTAAGAAGCACAAAAGGCTCAGTCCACCTATATCTAGGCTTCAAAAAAGCACCTTCCTTTCTCCATTATCGATAGACTTTCAATAAAAATAATTCAAGCAGTACATTAAGTAGTTTTATTCGTTTTATAATTTGGATTAATATATGGACATGCTTCGCATGGACATGCTTAGTACTTCTTTACACTTCTCAGTGCCTGCCTCTGTAGCGTGGATGGTAGCGTGTCTGCCTCACGTTCAAGAGGTCCCGAGGTCGAATCTCGGTCAGGGCGTGTTACCTTGTATAAGGCTTTTCCCGTGGTATTCCCTTATCCTCTAAGACAAATGTCAGGAACTCTAAGCTCTCTCGACACTGGGCTCCAGTCACCAAATAAACAATTTTAAAATATATGGGTCATTCAAAAGTTTGTAGCAAGACTGCCTAAATTTGACGCTATCAACGATAAATAAAGTAAGCTAATAACAATGGAAAATAAGAGCATCTAATAATTGTTAGCTGTGAGTTTGAAGGCAATAATTATATTTAATTATACATTTAAATGTCTATAAATGTCATCCTTAGTACTCTAAATATGTTTAGTAAATACGATGAGGCGGTACTTGCCCGTGAAGTACCTCCTTCAGCCCGTCCGGAACTCAACACCTCATATGATTGGATATGTGACGGGTGAGGGTTACGCATGGTTGTTTTACAACAGGTCGTGGTTTTACTCAGGGTAGGTCTGCATGGATTCTGTCTTTTGGATTTCTGGGAGTGGGTGCGTCCTGACAGTG
Organism: Mantis religiosa; assembly: GCA_030765055.1. Taxonomy (NCBI): domain Eukaryota; kingdom Metazoa; phylum Arthropoda; class Insecta; order Mantodea; family Mantidae; genus Mantis; species Mantis religiosa. The sequence goes on from CM060958.1 coordinate 123,042,202, forward strand.
TAGGGGTATAATCACATACAAGACACCACGACCGCTGAATGGCAAGTTTATTTATACAAGTCGCCTTCCCCACTCGTCACTGTTGTGTTGATGTTATTCGCATATTAGGCGCGAGATTTAGGATTTCCCGTTGCTGTGAGTGTGATATGACGGCTAGTCTGAACCACAGTCGCGAGTGAACCCGTAAATATCTAGGACACGCCGCGTGGTGTATGAAGCTGTGTTAGCGTCCTTTTTGGACGTCGAGAGCATTACCGGAGTATTTCCGAAGGATTATTCAAAAACAGAGTTTGGTAAAATCTTGATGATGTCACTCGCTAATACAGAGTGTTTGATAACCAACTAATACGTGTTGTTGCGTCCATTCGCGAACACAGACTTTGACGAACTTTTAGTACGTGTTGCTCCTTTCACTCGTCAGAACAGAGTGTTGTTCCTAGCAAACATCAAACGTCGCCATTTTACAAATTTCCCCTTTCTTTCGCCAAATTTTGGACACTTTAGAGGTCATGTGACCTGTTACTCGTTCCTTATAGCTTGTGTTTCATCCTTACTCTTAAATTTATCGCAATTTCCGGTTTCTGAGGCATGTATTCCACGCAACTTTCACTTCCCCACGGTCTAGGTAATTAATGCAGAAGCTCGTTTGAAAATGTGTATCTTATATCTCCGGTGTCTATTCTCTCATCACGTATCATGTGCAGACCAATGCATCGGCTGGTGACTAGGGTCTAGCCTTGGGCGATTGTCGAACAACGCCCCCTTTGTCGGCACAACACAATAAAAATTCCTGTGAGTGTATTGGGATTACCTGTTTGGTTTCTGCACCTGTGAATTAGATGATTATCCACTATACTTGCTATAATTTAGCCTAATTTATAATGTGGTATATATCAGCCCTTAATTATGCATTTAATATTACTTTCACGTTTATTATGGCAATGTTATGTCTAACAGGGACGGTATCAACGGACAAAGATGTTTCATTAAAATTTATCTTTCAAGAATTATTAATGCTCGACAATGCCATACAGAATTATTGGAAGCTTGTGGTGGACAGACTTTACCGTATCGTACCGTGGCTAGTGGGCAAATACATTTCGTAGAGGAATGGGAGACGCTCATTAAAAACGCGGAGCTGACAGACGGTGTTTTTGTCACTCATTCAGTTCCTCAAGAATATCGTGTGAATGGTGCATATTTCATTCACTTTATGAAACACCATTTATAACCAGCTGTGCGTCCTAAATGTCCAAGTCTGGTGAATTCTCATCCCACTGTGTTACATGATATGCTAGCTCTCACACGTCTGCTCTTGTGGTTAATGTACTTCGCAGATGGAACTGGGAAATTCTGGAGCATCCTCTATACTCACAAGATGAGCCCATGTGATTTTGAATTTTCTGCGAAAATGAAAATACCACTTAGAGGAGGTTTACCGGGGAAATATAGAGTCAAATGGAGAATTTGATGTCAGGGCGGCACGTTGGCCATGGTAGCTCAATGGATCAGAGTGACTGGATGCAAACCAGGAGATCTGTGTTTCAAATCCCTGTCATGGCATTGAATATTTCATGTTGACTCTATCTATCTAACACACATTAAATCCTCACAGGGTGATACTGTATTGCCCTCCACCTTATTCGAGTAACCACCCTAAATGCTCCTCAACAGTATTACAATAGATAGGAGCTAAGAGCTCTAGTTCCAGGCCACGGAGTCCTGCTGTGGTCGATCTTATCCGTGAGGTTTGCAGAACCTTCGTGAGCAATTTGAGGAGGTCAATAGTTGAACTATCTGGAAAAAAAATTGTGATTGCAAGGCACGCGAAACTAGAACCCTACCCTTCCCGTTCAGTTGGTTTCCTCCGCCTCGGTAAATGGACGGGATAGCGAGACCTAAATAGCAGGTCTCGGCCCGTCAGAGATGCAGTGACAGATTATTACAATTTTTATTTTTATTATTGCATTTTAATATCAGTTACCTAACCAAATAACGCAGTAAGGGTTTTACAATTCTGCACTATATTATTTTTCTTCAGTATCAGGACTTGGATTGAACTTCCGGTGTTATTAATATGCTCAGTACCAAAAAGTGCATTTGGGATACTAAAAAGTATTTGCGATTGTTGCACTGAACTAACCGATATACCATTTTTATGTTATTAATTATATGCTTCAGGCAATTAGCGTCATCTTGTTGATGATTTTTTTAAATATGTTTTCAACGGTACGTCATAAAGGGACGATGAATGAAATGATTCTGAAATGAGCCCAGGCTCCTTAGAGTTTAGAGTTACCTGACATTATTCCTTCAGGATAAGGAAGATTCGAACTCAGAGATTCGAAATCAGGACCTCTTAAACGTGAGGCAGAGACGATACCATCTACATACCGATATGTAAATATATATAAGGGCGCTCAACTACGGCGGTCATCAGCGCCCTTTAAAAAACTAGTCATAGCAAAAGCCAGATATAAAACTTTCTAAAAACTATAGGCGGGCTTGATGGTGGTGCTGATGATGATGATGACAATGATGATTATGATGATAAACTATACCTTTTACGATTACCTTTTTTGTAGCTCTGTAGAACCACATATCTACAGTGGTGATTTCTGTACGGCCGTTGTTAGGGTAACGGGTTTCTAAAACAGAGATTCCTGTTTCGAAACCATGTCCCATCTAAATGATTTTATATCTATTGTGACTTTGTTGGTTCGTGAAATTAAAGGTCCAACTCGCAGAGATTCAAATTGTTCTTCCTCTCCGTAGGAATACGCTTTGTACACCTCTGTTAAGACGTACGCAATCCTCCAGTCCGTTCACTAGCACTGTGATATTCACGGCTGCTCGCCAAAAACGAACTCCAGCCCAACGCATCCCTTATATAGACACCAATTGCCGAACCCAGAAGCTTCCCGGCTCGACGAAACATCATGGTTTTTCCAGACGTCAGTCGGAGGGGAAAGAGACTGTCCAGTGACTTGTGGCACTTTTCTCCCACCCCCTCAGCAAGCGCCAACCAGTCACATGCGTAGGCGTAGCCTCAACGCTTTCCGTCTCCCACCCTACCTGTCAGTTGGTTCTATCGTGACTTCCGATAATCCGGTGACACTATTTACATATAGAGGCACAACCCGAAATTGCCAAACCGTTATATGGTGTCGGAAATCCATGCCTTATGCAGCCAGCAGTACTGGCGCTCTGTACCCAGTTTGCGAGATACGGCTCCAAGCAGCAAACGAGCTATTTGGAAACTCGATGTTTTATCTGTTAAAGATCAGTGCTGATGAAATTAAGTGACACACCATTATGTCAATATGTGGGGAGTACAAAGCAAATGTCCACAGCCTTATTTGTAACCTATACTTTTCTCTTGTAAACTTTACAGATCTCGCAGAACAATTCCACCCACTTCCAAAAGTTACTCTGTTGTTTTCGGCTGGATGAAAAACAAGATATAAAACTTTGAGACATTGTTTATGGCCGTGGCATGTCAACCCCAATGTTACGCCTACTTGATATGGATCTGCACACTCGACGTGAACTACTCGTTATGAATTATTTGCGATGCTCTTTTTGGTCCCTCCGTAGTGACGTCAGGAGCTTCTTCTCACAGTTACGTAATGGGAGCAGACAGGAGACACGGCAGTTCCATTCCGTTTGGCATCAGCTCTAAATAAATCGACAGAGGAAAGTCCTACGCAATTTGTTGCTGGAATACAAACATTTTCAATCGACTGTAGTACTCCTACCAAACACACCTCTTTACGCCTCAGACAGAACACCAGCACCGCCTGTCGCAGCGAAGAGAAATTACTCGATGAAACCGTACAACCTATACATTCATCAGCTTAAAAGTATTTGAAAAAAAAAAAAAACAACAGAAATTGATGTGTTGTATTCACATAGCGCCTCTATTTCGGCATCTTGAAGGTATTCTTGCAAAAGTTTATTACTCCAGTTTATTATTTCAATTCACATTTTCACATTACTTTGTACGAATATGTTTCTATGTTTTATATTCCTCCTTCTTCTCCTTCTCCTCCTCCTCCTCCTTCTTCTCCTCCTCCTCCTCCTCCTTCTTCTTCTTCTTCTTCTTCTTCTTCTTCTTCTTCTTCTTCACTCCATGGTTTGGGCATATAGCCCGTTATGGCTTCATAGATCTCTCCAGCGTTTCCTGGGTCGTCCTCTGTCTCTTCTTCCTTTTGGATTATAGTTTAATGCTGCATTTGGATATCTTCCATCCTCCATTCTTAATATATGTTCATGTCATTGTTGCCTTCGTTCTGATATTTTGACATCGATTGGTTCGATTTCTAATTCCTTTCTACTATCCTCATTTCTTATTTTGTTCAATACTGTACAACCTTTAACACTTCTAAAAATGTCATTTCTGCAGTCTGTATTTTATTTAAATCCTTTTGTGTTGGCACCCAGGTTTCGCTTCCATATAGTAAAGTTGGAATAGCCATTAACTTATTAATTTTCATTTTTGTATCCCTTCTCACTCTGTTTTTAAAAGTTCTTTGGAATTGTCGCAAATATTGCTCGGGACTTGCTTAATTTTTGTTCTATATCAGCATTGTTTCTAAAACTTATCTTACATCCTAAATATTTAAAACTCGATATTTGTTCTAAAATCCTATTTCCTAAAACAAGTTTTGATCTCACACTATAATTTCCTTTAAAAACCACAATTTTTGTTTTTTCTGCTAATATTTTAAAATTATACTTTTGTACTATATTATTTAGAATATACATTGATTTTTGCAGTTGATTTTCATTCCGATGAATCAATATTTGGTCATCCGCAAACAGCAGTGTATTAATATAAATATTTATGTTTTAATTTGATTCCTGGGTCTACTAAAACCACCATTTAACTCATATTATTTAAGTTAATTGATGGAAATTAATCATTTCTTCACAATAGCCGTAGATAAACCAAGGTTTTTGATGGAGCCTGGGACTGAAGTACTTACGATAGTAAGTCGCCACAAACAGTGTATCTCAGATACGATAGCCCCTAATGGTGTACCGGAAAAATATACGAGTCAGTTGGAGAATTTAGTGTCATGACGGCACATTGACCATGGTAGTTCAATAGATTACAGCGACTGGACGGAAACCAGGAGATCCGTGGTTCAAATCTCGGCCATGGCATTGAATTTTTCATGTTGACTCTATATATAAAAAACGTTAGCCCATATATGGCTAGTGTGAAGAAATTATACGTTTCTATCAATTAACTAAAGATACAATGATGTCTGAGACTTTACATAAAAAGCGCGAGTTCTGTTCTCTGCTTTATCCAATTACGAATTAAGACTATTTTAGGATATTAGCAGAAAATACAAGATATGCTTTAATTGCTCTGGAACACCTTAAATTTACGGTATCTAAATAGCAGTCATTTTGAAAATAAAAAGGTAATGAAAAATTTTCATAAATGCTAGTTTGGGATTGAGAGATTTTGCTTAAGACTTTGTGAGGTAAGTTTAAAATAATCTAAATTTAAATACCAAATTTGGTGCTGAAATGGATTTTAGTTTTAAAACTGTGCTTTTCACAGACGTCCATGCACGCACTTTTTAAATATACTTTTTCAGGAAATGTTAAAACGTGAAATCTCGGCACCAAAATTTTACCAAAAGCTGCACTTCCCCGGCCGCGCCATGACTGAGTGGTTACACAGCATAGCTCTCACCAAGGCGACACCGTGGTTCGATCCCAGGCGACCGCAAAGTGAGATTTGTGGTGGACAACATGGTGCTGAGGCGGACTTTCTCCGGGTCTTCGGTTTCCCCCGCCATCATTTCACCGATTGCTCCATCTTTCCTCTCACCTCATCTCTCGTACTTTCACTTCCGTGCTCAAGATAACTCTGCACCTCAATCCGCTGCCTGTGGGCCTCGAGGTTGCGGGGTTCAGAAGGCCCTATGTTCCACTTAAGGAATTACAGGAAATCCACCCACCCACTCGTCCGTCCGTGCGTCCGGCAATCCGTCCGTCCGTCCATCCGTCCCTCCATCGGTCCGTCCCTCGCCCTATCACCTCCCATCCCTTCCTCCCCGGTCCGACCGTCCGTCCCTCCCTCCCTCCCTCCCTCCCTCCCTCCATCCCTCCCTCCCTCCCTCCCTCCCTCCCTCCATCCATCCATCCCTCCATCCCTCCATCCCTCCATCCATCCATCCATCCATCCATCCATCCATCCATCCATCCATCCATCCATCCATTCATCCATCCGTCCGTCCGTCCGTCCGTCCGTCCGTCCGTCCGTCCGTCCATCCATCCATCCATCCATCCATCCATCCATCCATCCATCATCTGTTAGTTCATTTCCACCATTTACCAAGGACAAGGAAATGAAAAATGAAGGTCAATACGGTCCTTTCTATAAACCGGATTAAAGGCATCTGTAGTATGTATAAAAATGTTTCGCGCATCTAGTCCGTAGCTCAGTCGGTAGAGCACCTGCATGCCGTGCTAGGGATCGAGGGTTCGATTCCCGCGATGCGGGTTGGTTGGGAACTTTTCTCCGACCAAGTTAATTCTTGATCTTACCCAGAGTCTGAAAATAAGGATGAGAGTGCGAATGTGTGCGTGATCTAATGATTAAAACCTACCGAATACAAGTTAATACCTTCGATATGTTCTAAAGGAAAACAGCCGCCGATATGACCATTGGAGTCATATACATAAATGGAACAATAAACAAGTTTTGCGCAAGAATGGTTGAAGCGCTTCCTTTTAAACTTGGTACATGACATTCGACAGTTCTCTTAGATACTAGCATATAGATCGCTGAAAACAATGCGGTTGTCAGCTTGTGCTAATAGAAGCAAAGAGGTCCCAGGAAAGCAGGTATTTAGAAGACAGCTGCAAACGTATCATTTCTCAGTATATTTGCTTTTATTTTTATTTTATTGTATTATCTTCACAAACACACGTTTTCTTCCATACTCACAGCTCTAGAACCTGTGGATGGCACAATGACGATTCTAATCAAACACATGGATCACCTGCTGTAAGAATAGCATGTCTGCCTCTCATTCAAGGGGGTTCGCGTTCCTATCTTCATTAGCTTGAATTAACTGAATAAAGTGTTTTCGGAGTTTTATCCTGAATAGATAAATGTAGGATAAATGTATGCCTCACGGGCCTCGGATTCATATAAGCATAACCCATTTCATTCACACATCGAACTATATAACAAATCAGGAAAAAAATTCCAAATTACAAAAGTCTTGTGCCGCGCGAAGGCATATACGAAAACCTTATAAACGGAGAACGCTCTGCAAACATAATATTCACGATCAAAAACATAAAAAGGTTTGTTTAAGCATTCTTTAGAATTTATATATTTACTTATTTATAAATTATCCTTACATACGCTTATTGGTCAATCAAATTTATGCTAAAAGAATTAAACATTTGGAAACTAACTGTCGTTTTTACACATAAACCGTGTATATGGCAAGGTAGAGTCAGAATGAAAAAGCAGCGTCATACTAGTTGTATAATATCATGTCGTGCGTACATGTTGCCATGGTAGCTTAATGGTTAAGTAAAACCGGCGAAAACCGGAAGATCCATGGTTCAAATCCCAGTTATGGCATTGCATTCTTCAGTATCAGTCTGCCTATCCGAGTTAAACAGCTGTATAAATGTTTTGACTACAAATTTCTTTGAGCTACAAAGAGCATGAAGCAATGCAGTGGGTATAAGTGATACTAAAGAATGAGGGCTGTTCAATAAAGAATTATCACATTTTTTGACAACCTACCGTTACTCATTCTCATAATTTTGATGGTCCTTCTCAAGACAGTCTCCCCTGAATACGATGCACTTGTCCCAGTATTTCTGCCAGTCTTCAAAGTCATACTGAAAACCATTTTTGAGAGTTCCTTCAAAATCGCCTCCGCAGCCTTCACCACTGCTTCTGATGATGAATAATGCCTCCCGCGAAGGCGTTTCTTCAAGTTAGGTAATAGAAAAAGTCCCATGAGGCTAAGTCCGGATCTTAGTAGGATTGCTTACTTTGATCTCAATGTTGTAATCTTATTATAGATAAGATAGCTGCCAAAATAGCTGAAATGACCTACTTGTTCCAAGATTGGATTATTTAATTAAAAAGGAAAAATTAAGAAAAGTAGAAAGAAGCACGTGAGTGATTCTAAAATGAGAGGAGTTAATAGTAAACAAAACCTATGTATTAGCTATAGCTCATCCAGAAGCTTCTGTTTCATTTCCGGTAATTTTGGCAGGATCTTGATCACCTTGTGAGGCATGCACTTCACGTTCATTTTTGCAAGATATTAAGCAACAACATTGGCAATATGCGGTCGCCCATTTACGTGGCGCAGCATCCAGCCTGCTTCACGGAAATTAAATGAAATGTGTAGTGTTTAACGACCGCTTTTACTACATACGGCACCGCAGGCGGGGCTTCATGGATAGGTGGTTTTTGCGCCTGATATGGACATGCCATGTTTTCAGGACATCCCTGTAGTATTGTCCAGTTACTGATGTGTGTGCAGATACAACATTCTGATAAACCATTCCATGAATATCAAAGAATGAGATGGCCATAACTTTCCCAGCAGCAGCAACCACCTTTGCTTTATTTGGGGTTTGTGATGAAGTGGATTTCCCCACTGAGCTTTGCTGTTTGCTCTCAGGATCAACATAATGTAGCCTAGGTTTCACACCATCACTACGCAAAAACCGAATAACAGACCGCTGATCTTAGTTTCATCGGCAGCGATTACGTCTGAAAGAAACTCCGGATCTTCCTCTAACATCAACTTTAACTGCATGCAGAGCTGCAAGCCAATGTCCTTTTTTCGGGAATCAACAGCCTTGGAACCCATCGCGCACAAACACGTCTCATGTGTAATGTTTCTGTCACCAACGTGTGGGTGGCACCCAATGAAATGTTCAGTATTTCAGAAAGTGATCTTGATGTAAATCGTCGATCCTCTGTCAGAATGACAGCAGCTGTGTTGACGTTTTCTTCCGTAACCGGAGCACCGGTGAAAATGATGAAAATGATTGTCTCCCCTATTTAAGCGTTTTATACCACCTACGAGCTGTGCTGCAGGGAAAAACAGACTCTTCATTGGCCTCCTTTAACATTGTATAGGCCTAAATTGAAGATTTGTATAGACGAAAGCAGAAATTCAAAGGCTCAAATGGTTCCTCGCGTCGTTACCTCCATTGCAGCGGTAGGCGATACTGAACATGTCTGAACTTGCCTGGTTCTCACAGGCAGGAACCAGGAGTACCAGAAATGAAACTACTACGGCTTATTTGTTTTACACTAAGCTAATAGAATATAATAAGATTGAATTTTAGTGCGATAAACAATCGCGTAAAAAATTAATCATACTTTATTGAACAGCCTTCGTATTTTAAAGAAAATAATCAGTATGTGATGGCTACTAATTTCCAATGAGTTTGCACGGTTATTTGAGTAAATTTCTTTAAAAAGCAAAACAATAATAGAATTTTTGGGGAAATGATCCAGTCTACAATAAGTGTGTTTGATATAAATTATATTTTAACGAGATGTGCACATCTTTTAGTGTGATTTTTTCTACTTATTTAAGCAAAAGTCATTCAGAATGAACAAGAATTGGAGAGTTCCAGACACCATTTTCAATATAATCAAGAATTACACGGTGAGAACATATTTAAAGTATGTTAATAGCATTTGGGTAATATTCAACATTTAAAAAATTTTCATAAAAAGAATGGTTTTAATATTTTTTTTTTTTTTAAATTAGGAGAGAGAATATCCTAGTTTTGTACCCTTGTAAGATTCCTGAATTTAAATATAAATGTATGAATTTAACCAGAGTTGTGCTTTTAGTTATACTGTTTACAGATAGATTTTTTATAGTAAGTTTTATTGTATTATATGTCTGGTAAAGTATCAGAATCAATTTTTTGAAACGAATACCACACTTCTCCTGTTACTCTAAGTGCATAGATGAGAAAGTACAAGAAATTTTATAACTAAGTTTACGGTAACGTTCTATATCAGCAGGGTAGCATTCTTACTGCCTGATATATCTGCATGAATGCTTGAGGCTCCAGCCCTCTAATTGTCCGAACAACTTAGTTGGCAGGAATGGGTGACAAGTAAATGGCCATGATAACAAATAAGACGAATATAAATGCAGAATAGTAGATGGCTGGTGCGAGACCATTGCCCCTGGGTATTTTAGGAGGCCGGGAGTGCATGTCCAAGATTTCATCACACAAACAGCTGATATAATGCCAAACAATTTGTCCTTGTCTTGTGCTCTTCTTTTACTGAAGAAATCTTATTTCTATTTTACTGTACTTGAAGTGGAAGTCATAACTGGACACTTTAGCTATTATTTAAGTAAATGAGGTTAAATTTAGTGAATCCTTGTTCACATGTTTGCCTAGGAAATAAGTTAATTGATTTCTTATTTGGCGAAGAGAAAAATGACACAAATTGAAACAAAACGGTTTAAATATTGTGTGTCCACCTCTGAAGTGCAAGAGTATGCGTTTGCCTTGCCTAATTTCAAGACGTTACAGTGAATTTCGGTTAGAGTGAGTCACCTAGATAATGTAGCTGAAAGCCTCCCTTATGCTAAAATATGAATTTCGGGTAACTCTTCTGTTGACCCCGGATCATTTCAGCATAATATCATTCATCTGATGTGATACATCTCGTGATAGGTTGCTAAACCTTAGAACAATGAATTATGAAAGTATTAACAGCACAGGAATGAAACGATCCATTGTACAAATGGAAAACAAGATAATTAACCCATCGAAAAAGGAAAATAAGCGTTATTGTTTATCCTCGTCATCATCGTCATCGTCATCATTGTCATCGTCGTCATCGTCGTAATCATCGTCGTCGTCGTCATCATGGTCGTCGTCGTCATCATGGTCGTCGTCGTCATCATGGTCGTCGTCGTCATCATGGTCGTCGTCGTCATCATGGTCGTCGTCGTCGTCATCATGGTCGTCGTCATCGTCATCGTCATCGTCATCGTCATCGTCATCGTCATCGTCATCGTCATCGTCATCGTCATCGTCATCGTCATCGTCATCATCATCGTCATCATCATCATCATCATCATCATCATCATCATCATCATCATTATTATTATTATTATTATTATTATTATTATTATTAAGCAACTGCAAATCCATTACGATTAGTTCTCATACAGTTTGCTTTGACATTATCATTGAAAAGTAGAGCCAGATTTGTAAATTTTAAAGTTACGGCTTGGAACTCATACAAAGGATCTTTGATTTAGCAATATTATCCCGAAAATGTGTGTATTAATTTACCATTTTACCCGATTTCATTTTTATATAAAATAGTTTAGAACTTAATGCCTAAAGAAATTACAATTCTCGGAGTAGATACATCTGGAAACATTCGGGATCCCGTTGTCACTCTATCTACCACCAGATGAGCTAGCCGCATCTCCTCTTGATAGTTCACTCCAGTTAGTGGTACTCAAACTTTAATTTATCTCATTTTATATCAACTACACTGAAACCTACTAGGAAACAACAAGCGTAGAAACTTCCCTAAAAATAAGGGTTTCACAGTAACTTTAATTTGCTTGGATGAAATAAATCTAGCTATATCATAATTATTTTTGTAATATAGTATTATCGTTGCGAAGGCTGCACTTTAGCAACAAAAGCATAGGCAAATTCATAAGGCTGCTTATCCCAACCTTCAACTAAACATATTGAAAATTATTTCACTTTGATCTTCATGGCCTGCGGACTGCTTGTTTATTTTGTTTGGGACATTCCTTATTCTCTAAATAAGATCAGCCACTTAGACGCGACAGAGTATTGCCGTCAGTTAGCAAGGATGGAAATGCCAGGGGCACAAATATGAAAGCCTTTATTATATATATTCATTTGTTTAGTTATAACATATTACACTACTCATAATAATTGCCTAGTTCGATTCCGAAACTAGTACAGCAGAAAATAAAGAGAAAATAGAGCGATTAGCCACATTTTATTGATTTTAAATCAAGTTGAATCCGCAGCTCTGTTCGCTTTATTTATGTTGCTCCTTCTGTCATTGCTTTCTGTCTTTCTGTCACTTCTAATTCTCCTTCTCCATCCTCTTCTGGTTCGATACTCATCCTAGCTTCTCTCTGTACACTTTTAATATAAAAGCCATAATTACTTGAAATGGAAAATAAAACTAAGACCTGAAGCTTTCCTGGTGACGAATAGGCTCACTTTCTTCTCGGGTAGCAAGCCAGGTGAAAAGAGGATTAGATATCAACGTTTTGGGAGTGTGCATCTCTCCCATCATCAGGATATTTACAAAATGATATAAACACAAATTGAACACGGGAATCTGTGGATTTAAGAAGTAAAGTTCAATACAGCTTGATAATCAGGTTAAGTACGTTTCTTTAACCCAATTAATTTTCTATACTCACGTCATCTCCTGAACTGGCATTTAATTTACTGAAAACAGTCTTTTGTTCAGTAATGCGAATTTTGATAGTGTTTTGTCTTTGTTTATACTTGTGTTATATCCAGTATTTCATTTGTGGTTATAACATTTTATAAATATCCTGACAATTGGAGAGATGCACACTCCCGAAACGTTGATATCTAATCGTCTTTTCACCTGGCTGGCTGCCCGAAAAGAAAGTGAGCAGAAAATAAAACTGTGTTACTAGCCATTAAAACGCAAGATAGATATTTAATAGTACTGGAACATGTGATCATAATTTTCTTGGTTCTCGTAGTACCTAAGCAAATAACATATTCTTTAATACTCATACTATAAGGGTACTAGCAAATGTGTTTCATCCCTAATTATGAACATTCACTTTTAAGAAAATAAATGCATACCAATGAGGCAGAAATAATTGCCCGATTGAATATAAAATGCTATAAAATGCAAATTTAATAGAAAGTGGCAAATATTAAGCAGCATAATAAGAAGATAAACCTAGAGAAAAAAATTACATGTTATATGTATAAAACATGTACTTATTTAGTTAGAAATACAACGTGGGAAGTACAGTCACCAGCAGCTTCAGGTATGAGGACAGAAGTTTTGAGAAAGAAGGAAAACTTGTAAGTAGACGATGCAGATGAGTCAAAAGGACACAAAATGTAAGGAAGTGGAAATAATATGATAATTGAGTATTTAATTTACCCATATTTTCTATAACTTAAGAATGAATAAATACTTGTTAGGATCTGACAGTACAGAAACAAAAATCATGTGACCTATAAACAGGACTTAGAAGTGAGTGTTGGAATATTAAATTTATCTAGCCTAGGCGCTCTAATTCGCACGGGTTTAACCTCGCTACTTCATTTGTTATCTTGGTGCCAGGGCGGTGTAGGTCCGTAATTCAGTTGCAAGTACGTCAATTTTATCTCAGCTAAGTTAGTCCGGGAAGATGGATTGTAACACTGAATAGAATTAAGCCAAGTACAGAAAAGGGAATGATAATAAACTGTTCTGAGCATGAGGTTCGATGTGTTGTATATTAGGTAGCACGGAAACAATTATGGCTAATGTGGAATACAAAGAAGCAGTTAAGGTGCCAATTATCAGCGTTTATTTATTTCCGATACACACCCTGAGAGGACAGTCTTCACTTACCGAAGCACTCCTGAGGATATATCTGCCTTATCCAAGGCCAGCGTAGAACATTTTTGACTTCAAATGCCTTTCATAAAACCAAAGATCAAATATTCTCATATCACAAATAACACTGGAAACAGCAATATTAAATGTCCACTCCATTTTTCAGAATATACTTCTTTAGATAAACAAATGAATAAAGCTATTGGAGTATAATTACAAATAGACAGTGCAGTAACTGAAAAAGGAGACTGCAATAATAAATCATTTAATCATGTAAATGGATATTGGAAGAACATCCAGGCTTTACAGCAGGTAAAACATGTGAGGGTAATATATTTGTGATTAGACACCGAAAAAATGTTGGTTGAAGGGAAAGAAGTGCATATGGTGTTCACTCATCTTGTAAAAGCATATAACTCTGTACCTATAAATAGCTTATGGGAGGCAATGGAAAACGTTGGAATACCTAAGTCCTTTATACACTTTAGTAAAAGAATATATGAACGCAAGGGAATTAGTAAGATTATCAGCAGAATTTATTGCGCAATTTATTCTTTACAGATGACTAGATTATAATAGAACAGCATAAAGATGATATAGAATATATGATTAGAAAATTAATAAATGCATTTGAAGTAGGCGGATTGAAAATAAATGCCACTAAAACAGAATATATGGTAGTAGGAGGAAATTCGGAAGATCTGCAAGTAAATGATGTGGTAATTAATTGCGTCGAACAATTAGAGTATCTGGGATCAGTAGTAGACAAGAATGATAATTGTGAAAAAGATATTATTAATAGAGTATATTTTCGCAAGAAAGGCGATTAGAAGTTTGAACAGTCCTTTAAGGAATGGGAATCTGACTAGATATACTAAACAAATTTTGAAAAACAATAATAGAAAGTATACTTACAAATGGGTCTGAAAGTTGGACATTAAATGGAAAAATGCAGAAAAGAATATTAGGGACAGAAATGGACGGACTTTGAAGAAGTATAACATATCAAGATTAAAACATGTCAGAAACGCTTACATAAGACATGAAATGGAGCACCGGAAACTGTTATAGACAGAATGTCCACTAGAGCTCTACTGTGGTATGAACATGAGGCCCAAACAAGTCCTACAATGGGAAGTACCAGGCAGAAGAAAGCGGGAAAGAACCAGAAGAACGTGGCACGAAGTACATGCTCATATGAAGAAGAGGGGACTGGAAGAAGGACAATGGAGTGACAGGAATCTCTTCAAAGCAACAACGAAGGGTGAACTGCTGTAAAGTGGAAAACCTATAGGTAAAAATAAAACATCTAAATAGAATGATTGTATAACTGTGGTGCTTGATATGATCCTAATTACTGATTCAAAATGACATGGATGACTAGGACGAACCAATTAAAAGTAGGGCGGGCATTGCGCCAGTAAATATAAATAGACTAAACCACGAGTACTTAGATTTTATACACTTAGTGCTCCTATGAAAACAGTAATAAAAATGTCACTAGGGGTGCTTCTAAGTTCCCACCTAAAAGTGTACAGTTTGTCAACAACCCTCCACCATTCATATGTGTAAGGTTTTAAAATTAAATTGTGGTGAACAAACAAATGAGTAAATAAAGCACCATACAGTTGAATTAAATTCTTTCAACTGTGTTTATAACCGTTTATATATAGAACATTCAAAATTGGTGGACAACGTGTGATTGCTGTTAGATAAATCTACATAAAGGTAAAACGATGATTACGTTTCAGCACAAACTCATTTTAATCCTGATCATAAAGAAATTAGAACTGAATTGTAACACCTACTTGTAACACTTTTAGATGTAACAGTAATGTACTAGATTTTAAGAACAGGGTAAAAATGTATATTTGGTAAAATTGGCTGGTTAAAAATAACGCACTAGTATTCATAAATGTTTTTGAAACTTACGAACACGCACATTAGTCCTAAGAGATGAAAATATTTTTGTAGTGTCACAGTAAATACTTAAGGGGCGTGTCCGTAAAATAACTTGTCCAAGGCGCTGGAGTCGTGAGGAACGCTATTACGCGAGATCCGGCATTACTGGCATATAGTTGATTTCACCCCTTCAAATACCCACCACAACGAACTCGTTGTAACTATTAGTCTTGGCTGGGTAACCGTTTGCGTTAGAGCTTCCTATCACTTCCGCCGCCAAGTGCGAGTTGCGTGCAGTGATCCGTTTTTTAAGTGGCATGGACACTATCCCCACTCAAATTCATCTTCAGTTATACGAAATCTATGGACCACAGTGTATGGACGTCAAAAACGTGCGAAAGTGGGTCAGAGAATTCAAAGACGGACGTACAGACGTCCATGACGAGCAGCGTTCTGGTCGGCCTTCGGTTTCAGCCGAAACAATTGCATAAGTGGAGCAAGGAACGCTTAAAGATCGGTGTGTGACAGTTCGTGAGCTATACGAACTTATCCCATAAGTCAGTAAGACTAAGATTGACACGATTGTCACCCAACATTTGCATTATCGCAAGGTGTGTGTGAGCTGGGTCCCCAAAATGCTCACCGAAGACCATCAATGGCAACGTGTTGAAGCGGTCCACCGATACTTGGAGCCCTATGCAGAACAGGGCGAGAAATTGTTGGATTCTGTTGTCGCTGGCAATGGAACCTGGGTGTACTACACAACTCCAGCAACTAAAGAACGTTCTCGTTAGTGGCGGAATTCGAATTCGGCGAAGCCGCGAAAGTTCAAACAGATATTTTCTGCCAGCAAAGTGATGGCCAGTGTGTTCTGGAACAGAAAAGGCGTATTGTTATGCCAGCTTATGCCTACTGGCATAATCATCACTAGCTACTGTGAGACTGCAAAGAAATTGCGACGTGCCATTCAATTTTTTAATTTAATTTACCTCCTCCAACATTTAGTCATATCGTACGATGAATAAAATGAGTGAAATGCTGCTCAATGCGTCCGGGGTCCATGGAGCTTAGAGTTAAAAGACATTCGTCTTTCAGGATAAGGGAAAACCCCGGAAAAAGCCTTATCCAGGTAACTCACCCTGACGGAGATTCGAACTCGGGACCCCTTGAACGTGTGCCATTCAAAATCGAAGGAGGGGAATGCTGACGAAGGGTGTGATTTTTCATCACAACGCTCGTCCACATACTGGAAATGCAACGGCTGATCTCCTGGCCCAGTTCAGATGGGACATCCTCACCCATCCCCCCTACAGTCCAGACTTAGCACCTTGTGATTATCATCAGTTTCCGAAGTTGAAGTCACACCTGGGTGGAACACATTTCCAGACCGACGATGATTTGAAAAATGAAGTTGAGCGCTACCTGCGCAACTTGGCGGGAGAGTGCTATGACAAGGGTATACATAAACTGCCACAGCGCATGAAAAAGTGCATCAATCTCAATGTTGATTACGTTGAAAAATTGCCGCAAGTTCCGCCTTTCCATCAATTTAATATTCACTGACAATAAACATGTTTTCTATATTAAATAAAATTAGAGACCTTATTTTACGGACAGGCCTCGTACATGCCAATTTAAATTTTTCACTAGTTTTGAAAAGGTATTCATCTGATGCAAATATTATATAATATCTATGGAGTACGAAAATACTATCGTCGCCCATTTGACGCATTTTGGAATATGTTCAGCATCTTTAAGCGGATGTTTATATTTTGCTTCTTGGCCCTTAACCAAAGTTACATAATTAGTTGGTTCCAAATCTGAACAAGAGTACTTGAAACAGTGTTTCCAACGATGCTCAACAGAGCACGTCACGATTCTGATGTAAGTGAAAGCAACGGATTTTTGCCTCAGTGAATTTACAGTTACTTATTCTTTTAAAAGGCCTTGCACTCACAAAATATGCCTGTTGCTTTTCAGTTCCATCCCTTACATATTTTCATTACTTCTATCCATTAAGTGGTAATTTAAACATAAATGTAATTTCCTTCTCTCTTATTTCAAAGTCTCTGTCACTGGATAAACAGCTACAACGTGTAAAAGTAATTCACTTTTTAACAATGCTTATTAAGCAATAGCATCACGCCTTAATTAGGAAATAAAATTCTCCCTCGATGTCGAGATAGAGAGAAAAAAAATCATAACTGTTACGCATCAGAATTTATGACCACATGTGTTTATTCAGTGAACAGCATTGGTAATAATCAGTTTATAATGTAAGCAATGCATATATTTGATCGTCCTTGAAGATTTATTCAGCAACCTATACATTGTTTTATTTTGATGTTCTCATTTATCAGTCTATATCAATAAATGGCTTTTTGATGCTTCAGAGCTGTTGATTTAATTTCTAATTTTATAACTTCAAAAATTATTACGTTGTTTCACAGTTTTACATAATAAATAAGTGCGCCAAAAATTGTATTTACTCAGTAAATTTAATTGTACTTTGACTATGGGTCTATTTTATATATGACGTGGGAAAGGTAAGTGGTTCTTAAATGTTAGATTACACAGATAATAACTGATATAAGGTTTATCCAAGGTTGGCTTTTTATTTGTATTTGTTTAATTGTAATTGAACTCTATGTCGAGCATATTTTCGTTTTTACTTCTCTCCTGACGTATAGCTGATATTAATGAAACTCTCAGTATATTATCTACCCTTTAAAGGGGCACCGAAGTGCTTAAAGTAACTTCTAAACTACTAAAACTAGAGCCTCAAATTTTTTACAGATATTACTAGTAATTAAAGAAGTGCGTGTACCAGTTTTCATTCCAATATATAACTGCATTCTTGATATATGAATTAATATATCTTTGACAGATATTGCACAATAAATCTCATTTTGATACAACTAAATTCCTTAATATCTTGAAAACAAATTAAAGAATCTGATTCCTGAAGTTTTTCATAGTTATTTTTTTAAAAAAAATATTTTATGTGTCGAGACGAAGAAAACTACAAAAATCGGTGCTTGGACACAGTAATTATTTCTTAAAAATTAAAAATATTAAAATTTTCACACATCAGTTTGTTGCACAACTTCTGAAGTGTATTGTCTACAAATTTCAGAGCTCCAGATGTAACAGTGTGGGAGAAGATAGATTTTGAATATGGAAAAATAACAAAAAGGCTGAACTTGAGAAAATGGCTACAAAGCTTTGCATGCAGTTTACAGGAAAAGTTTATAATTTATTTACATTAGAAAGCTTCAGAAGTGTAACTGACACCCTCTTACCTCCTAGTAGCCCCTTGAGCCTTAGGTTTTAGATGCATTTACTGAAATTGTAGTATATTTTTACATTCCACAGCTAATTGTGAAGCAAAACCAGAGGTGTACAGCATCTCTAGGTTCTGAGTTTGTGAAAACAATGCGGGCATGCTAAATCCTTGATCAGTTCTTTCAACAAGCCAAAATGTAGAATAATATATTTGCTCTCAACTACATCTTCCTCTGGTATATAGGTTCTGCATTGTAACACCAATTTGGAAAGGCTTATATTTTTTTCTTTTACAGTGCTACAAGCTCAGTTACTTCCTGATTTACTTCAACTGAAGTATCTGTCTTTCCCCATCTGCTCTTATTAATTGATTTACACAAAGCGTCTCTACTACCCTTTATCTTTCGTATTCTAAAACAGTAAAATAATGCAGCACCATATAAATGAATGTAGATACCTTAACCTCTTTAATTTCACAATACATAATTGTTCTAGGTAGGTTTACTGAAATAAACTTTATCACAACTTACCGTGTAATTTTAGGCACAAATGAATACTTGAGTATAATACATATAATACAAAGAGGAGAAACCCTAAAAATAATAACTTTAAACGCCAAGTATCACTTCTAAATCAATGGAATAACAAAAGAAAACATAAACAAACATTTCACGCCATTACACAGGAAGTATATCAAGGAAACGACTAAGAACATCCGGAAAAATCACTGCCATCTAGGGGATTCATATGAAAGCTTGTTAAAATAGGCCACGGTGTCTTAATGCTAGTTCAACGCGAATTTTAAAATCAAATCGTTCGTAAGTTCTCTGCATTCAAACATGTGGGCGTGCCATTTAAAGCATAGAGAGGCATTTAACCATCGCAGAGGTTTAAAAATAGCGTCCAAAACAGGGATGTGTTTGCCCTACGGGTATGAAACTTTGTAAACAAGTAAATTAAATTATGGTGCATATTTTGCGCAAAAAAATCCATTTTTTCACGAAAATGACTAAAACAGCATTTCCGTCCCCCCCCCCTGAAGTTTCTTGATGAACATGTTAAAAAGCCATGCCAATTAATTGTTCTTCAACACAAGGCATGTGTAGGCCGCATAAAGAAATGTAAAATAAGGCTGAAAACTTCAATCCTGTGCTTAATAACTTAGCTATAATGGCAACTTGCGGGTAACACGTTTAATTCAGCTGCCTCAACTTTTTCTCAGTTATCACAAGGAATTACCAAATACAGTTCGAGATAACATTCCCCAAAGGTGACTTACAATAGTCTAAGTATATTAGATATCGGAGTTCGTGATTAATTACTGTAATATGAATCAAACTTAACTGTTTTTGATATATGTGATATGAGAAAATAGTGTGTGTTCTTCAGCTCTGATAAACTTACACAGTGTTGGCATGTTGCAGTGGTAGATAAGTTGAGAGTAAGTGACAAGGTAAGTCGGGGTTCTGTGACATAAAAATTTTCAGCCTGATTGTGCCTTTTTAGTCTTTAAACACAATAGAAAAGAGGAATAGTTCCAAGGAAAACTTCCTTTACAAGTTGAGGAACCTCCTTTTTAGTTGCACATGTAAAGCTTAACAATCAACACTGCTGAACAATTTCTGTTTTCAAAATGTCGTCAGGAGAAACATTTAAAAAGTTGTAGAGGTATTTCATTATATTCTTCGTATACTTCAAGAAGTTACCACGGATTACGTTCCAATTTCATTCACACAGAAATAGGCATACTTTTATAAGTATAAGAATTACTGCAACATGTGGATACTTACAGTTTAATCCGAATAATTCCGAACCAACTAGTTTCAGGAATTATTTAGACTGTAACACAAAGACATGGCATTGAAGAATATACATAACATAACCCATGGCACGACAACTCACATAGGGCCAAGGCCTGCTGACCCAACTGCCGGTCTCACGCCAACATACGCGAGGAGGGCGATCACCCAATCGATATGGGGAGGAGAGGTGGTAAGCATCTCGACACTCCCAAGCCAGAAAGTTGGCCTTTTTTACCAGAGCCACTTACCTATTGTAAACTTCTCAATTTCCTCATGATGCTGAGTGGGCACCGGTCCTATACCAGGGACTTTCAATCCGAACTCCAAAGGGTGGAATCGATCCCGGGTGGCATTCCATGGCACGGAACCAAAGCATGATGTCTTAGCCTACTACACCACGGCGTAAGATATTTAACAATATACGCTAGATTGCATTATGTATTTCGATTATCTATGACTTCCCGTAGGGGAGGGGATCCTAAGTCCTCAGCTGCCGTGGTGCGGTCGCTACGGACCCTTAGCACTCGTGATACCTCTGACATTGCTAGAGGAACCTCGGGCCGAACATTCAAGCCCCTCCCACCGGGGAGCTGTTCGGATTGGGTTGGACTCGAGGGGGTAGCGTGTTGCTGACACCCACGGGGAATTAGGCCAGGCTATGGCCACCCGGAGGGGGTAGAGGATTGCCTAATAAGTTCCGGGTAGAAGCCTGCAGAGCTAGTAGAAGGTGTGCTGGATCACCAGACGGCTCCTCCGAGGTTTTCGGTGGTCTTCCCTGTGGGGTTGACGCGCGTAAAGTGGCATATCCACTTCCTCCCGTCTTGACGGTTGAGTCGATGGGGGGGGGCGGGCTTTTTAGACTCCAGATATTGCCCTATGGAAAGAGCTCCCGGGTTGAAAGAGGCCAGGGTCTTTGGACCTACGGATCCGGGACTAATTGCAGTAGAACCTCTGCAGTTAAGGTATCTAAGACTCACATCTAAGATGAACGTAAAGTGGAGGAAATTTGTCATAAAACACAAACTAGCAAAGGATGTCCTGATATGCACGAGTATTCCATCTGTAAGTTTATCGGAGGAAATTCATAGAGCAACATGAGGACCGATTAGGTACACATTTATAGGACGACCAAATGCGGATTCTAAGCAAGGTCCAATGTTTCATTCAAATTTCGTGGATAGATAAGACATACGGCGATTGAAAACAAAAGCGGTCTTACAGATGCATAACGAGATTATGTGTATAAACCCAGTTAAGTATTGCATAGGAATACTTCTTGCGTACAAAATGGGGTTACCTATTTGAGTATACAGTTGAAAATGCAGGGAAATACAAATTCTTCATCATCAAAGGAAGTACTTGAAACCATAGGGATGTGCCACATTTAGATCACGTGTCAGGGGAATAGGTGGAGTGTGTGAGTATGGAGGAAGCATAAATACCATCTTTGACTTTGGAAATGTAACGGACACTAATCTCTGTTTTATATAACCTTGCCCCGCTGACATGTATCACTCCTCGTGCAACTACCTTACCTAACCTTAATTGGCTAATGCTTTCGCGCCATAGGCCTTAGGCACTGCCTTCCCGGCACATTTTAACCTGCAGTAAACGTCATAGTAATTGCCAGGAAGATGGATAACATCATACAAATAAGAATATGAAGACATACAAAAATACAAGTTTATAATGAAACTGAGCAAGTTGAAACTGAATGAATGAGCACCGAAACTGAAACAAGTTTATAATGAAAGACCTTCGGTCATTTCCACTGGGATTTTTTTATAAAACCAGCACACATACCTTGCAAAAATGCTTGTCTTTCAGTCTTAAAAGTCGTATCACGCCATACTTTATTTTTCGTATGTCCTTCATTCGCCCAAGTCCCGTCAAGGTAGCATATTTTGCGATTTGTATCACGGTGCAGTCTGATTGTCCTTAAATAACGTCTTCGCCACACAGCAATATTGTCCCTGGAGTGGTAAGTTTTCATGTTGTCTCAGTTTCATGTCGCGATGTTCCTACGCATCTAACACACCTGTAAGTTTAGAGCACAGCTGTTCAACTTCTCTCACTGACAAAGACCGATTCTTCTCCGTGAGGCATTAAACACATGCACCACAATTCTTTTTTCGCCGCTTTGTAAAGGCTTTCCCTTGCCATGCTACAGCGAAAAACTGGCGGTAGACTCTGCCAGTATACATATAAGTACACGCGTAATAAACGATCGATAAAATAATTTAGCTCTCGCACGCGGCACAACACACCTTCGAATGGTGATATATGACTAATCCAGTTCAAAGCAAGGTCAGTGATAAAAGTCATATAAAAAGTATGTCATCACTACCGCTGATTCACGTGTTCTCGTGCCATGTGAAAGACGGGCCTCTGAGAAAAGGAACCTCCTCTTTACTTCGTTAACATACATATCAGATAAATCAATTCTGTTGCGTAATATATTTAATTCAAACACTTAAGAAAATATAAATTTGACAATTCTCTTCCAACATAAGGATATATCACCATGTTAAATAAGGAACTAATTGTTACTGCATGATAGTCTATACTACAATAGCAGGCAATGAGATGTGATAAGGTCACGTGACCGTTTAGAGATACGGGGCAAGCTTATGTGAAACAAGAATTGGTGTGTCAGAATTCGGCGGCATGCATCAAAGCAAGCCTCAAGCCTTATTAGTTAGGGGTCTGCATGACTACATTTTTCGTATGTCCGATGTAAAGGTTAATGATGAAAAAGAGAAAATATCTCATTAGCGACGAGAAGTTCTGGGTGCACATTAAGGCTAGCCATAGAAGTACTGTGGTGGAAGGGAATAGTGTTTACCACCTCGAATTAAGAGCAAAGGACATGTTGGAAATTACTGCCACGTCTAAACGTGTATTTAAATACCATTTTATGATACTATCAGACAGTTTTAGTTTACTTAGCTAATAGTTCGACGATATAATAGAGTCGAACAATAATGCAGACCACTGTTGCCTTTTGAGGGTTGTATATATTTAAACTGCTGTATTAAAGTGCATATATCTTAGAACTTTTTACTGGGGTTACTTCCTATAACCAGATTTCTTTTCTAATGTTTTCCTATGGTTTGTTAGATCACTGTGTTTGATCGGGATAGAAGTAAGTAGATCGTATAACTGATAATGGCTCGCATTATTCCTCCAGCTTCCAATTCACTAAACAAAGTAATGCAAGAATAACTCCAAAATCGAGGTATCAACTATGACTAGCGAGCAAAACCGATGTGAAAGACATAGTTAAGACAAAAACAATATGTTCAGATGCTATGCAGTATCCTTCATAGATTAAATGAATGGATATGCTCTAGATCACTTACCTACGCATCATTGCAATATGAACGCCATCGTGCTGGTAGGAGCACAAATCAAAGAAGATGTAAGTAAACATTATGTGACATTCAGAGAACCAGATGCTAGTTAGCTCTTATGTAAAGCAGCACTAAAAGTAAGTGTATTGCAACGGTCATTGAAATTACGGGGGCTGTTAGATGAAGAATGACCATTAATTTTTTACGGTCATAATTTTTAGCAATAAAATTCAACCTTATTATATTCTGTTAGCTTAATGTGAACCAAACACGCCGTAGTAGTTCCATTGTTGGTACTCCTGGTTCCCGTCTGTGAGAACCAGGCAAGTTCAGACATATTCAGCATCGCCTACCCCCACAATGGAGGTAACATGCAGTTAAAGTTGATGTTAGAGGAAGATCTGGATCTTCTTTCAAACGTAGTCACTGCTGATAAAACTTGGCTACATCATTCTGAGAGCAAACAGCAAAGCTCAGTGTGGAAATCTCCTTCATCATCAACCCCCCAAAAAGCAAAACTTATGGCATCTCATTCTTTGATATTCATGGAAAGGTTTATCAGCATGTTGTACCTGAACACACATCAGTAACTGGACAATACTACAGGGATGTTCTGACAACATTGCAAGTACATATCAGGCGCAAAAGACCACATTTCCATGAAGCAGGCTGGATGCTGCACCACGACAATGCGCGGCCGCATATTGCCAATATTGTTACTTAATATCTTTCAAAAATCAACGTAAAATACATCCCTCACCCTCCCTAAAGCCCAGAATTAGCCCCATGTGACATTTTTCATTTCCCTAATTTGAAGGGTGGAAAGCATTATCCATGATCAGATGCAGTGGTGAAGGCTGCGGATGTGATTTTGAGGAATCTCTCAGAAAAGGTTTCCAGCATGTCTTTGAAGACTGACAGAAACTCAGGGACAAGTGCATCGAATTCAGGGGAGAAGGACCATCAAAATTATGAGAATGAGTAAAGCCACGTTGTCCAAAAAAAATTGTGATCATTCTTTATTGAACAGTCCTCGTACATTTGAAGAACTACGCTAGCATTCAAATACTGACGAACTCTGAATTGGTGTAACATATACCTATCTGAACGTCTGCTTTGAATTTGAGAAGCATCGCAATCAGAGAACTTCAAGTACAATGGAACATGTGAAGAATTAAAAAAGGCAATGCATTAGCAATATCCTCAAAAAGGATCCGCAGAGCTTGTTAATCCACACAGAAAGATATCACGGATACATTGACATATCAAAGTCAAGCTTCTCCTGCCTGCATCTTAACTTCTAGACAACCAGATGAAGCAAGTGTACACTGAAATTGGTTAGGCGGTTATTCATGGTTGTTAGTATGTATGTCACGAACATCATTTTGGTGTTCCCACAGTCTGTTTATGTTGTACTGCTGTTCTAATGCCACGCAGTAATAGAAATGGTTGCCTCTGAAATGCTGTCAGGTGGTTTGTCTTTGCTTCCCATTTCGTCCTTAATGGCTCTGAATCCACTAGCATTAGGCATTCGCTTGTGTAGTGCTTATTTTTTGCGTCTCATTTTGAGAATGCATTAAACGTTACGTCTCATTGACTATATCCCTGTTTTCATTTATTTCTTTTACTTTTGTGTTCAGAATTTACATTTTAAGATTGGATTATTCATGCATTCAAATTATGTGATTTTTTCATTATTTCCTTTATATTTTCTCAAACATTTGTCAACAGAAATCTAATACAGTGCATTTGTTTATCTAAATAAAATAAAAATTCGAGTAGGATTTAATTATCTAAAGATAAAATGTACATAAGGATTACAAACATGCACAAAATATTAATTTACTAAAATAATAGATCAAGTTATCTCCAAATAGTATTTCTGTTTCTATTCCCTTGTTTGTTGCTGTTTTGTTAAGTTAGCTTTAGATATCATAAACAATTAATATATAGGGTAAGTGATAAGAACTGATAAATGTTAAGAGGGATAATGATGATACTGGATCATCTATTTCGTGCTAATATTTATACAAAATTCTTGAAGAATGAATAGAAATACACGAACTATTCATAAAAATACATGTATATATTTTATTTATTTCATAAATATTTTAAATAGGTGGTGTTTTATTAAAAATCATTTTAAGGCAAATAAAAGGTAATAAAAATGTCTCCATATAAAGAAGTTTCTGTTGGGGACATTTTAGACACTACCTGTAGCATTTTAATATGGGACTGAAATACGAAATTGAGTGTTTTGCCAATTTTCTGTTTTACTTTACGTCTTTTAAGATTAATGTAAGTTTCATTCTGGTATAGAAATGTTGGTATATTGCAATAATTGCAATACTGACTATAAATAAATTGCAAAGAAGTTGGAATAGTAATGGTATTGGAAATGAATTGTTGTTTCACACTAGCGGTGTGTAGGACTCACTATGAAGGATTGTTATCATTTGTTATTTAGGTGCAGAGGATCTACTCCCATTAGTACTGAACCCATAGGAGCAAGGACCTGGGCATCCTTCTACCCGGGAGCGATGGAAATTTCGGAGGTCCTTCCATGGGGCAATACCTTGAGTCCAAAAAGACTCCCCCCATCGACTACAACGTCAAGACGGGAGGAAGTGAATATGCCACTTTACGCGCGTCAACCCCGCAGGCAAGACTACCGATATGACTTCTGTGGGGCCGTATGGTGATCTAGCACACCTTCTACTAGTTCTGCAGGCGAGTACTCGGGAATTATGAGGCAACACTCTACCCCCTCCGAGCGGCCGTGGCCTCGCCGGAGGTACCCAATTCACCCTGAGTGTCGGGAACACACGGCTACCTCGAGTACAACCCAATCCGAACAACTCCCCAACGGGAGTGGCTCGGCAGTTCGGCCTGAGGTTCCTCTATTAACGTCAGAGGTACTACGAGTATTAAGGGACCGCAGCGCCCGCACCACGGCAGCTGAAGGCGACGGATCCCCTCCCCTACTCTGTGAAGGATGAAGTCAGACTGAAAAAATCAGTGCTATAGACGGAATTTGAAACGCGGATCTTCTGGTCCCCGTCCAGCCGCTCCTGACCAACATGCCTGTATGAAGTTGGAGAATTGAAGCAGCAGTTGGAGCAGTGTCAAGCTGGCACGTAGGCCAAGAGCGGCTGAAGGGAGACCAGAAGATCCTTGGTTCAAATCCCGGCTATAGCATTGAATTTTCCAGTCTATCCTTTAAATACGGTATTATCCGTACGTAATACTCATACTAGTGGCACTGGGATTTACATCACAAACAAATGCAACGCCATCAAGTGTAAAGTCTATATGAAAGTGCAGTAGGAAAATGTAAGTACTGAACGTGTGACTTATGCATGTCAAAATTGTTCAGTTACAATTCATGGTAAACAGTTATTGTGTTACTCCACTTATGGGAATACTATTACTGTTATATTAATACTATACCGCTATATACCAACATATTGACTATTTTTATTTGAAATGATCTAAAGATACATTCTGAAACAATGATATACTTATTCTTCTTTAACTTCTCTAGTTATAACACTATCGTGGTATTAGAGGATTCTTGCGCGTCTGCAAGAAAGGGAATTGTGTAAATACAAGAAAATGACTAAGCAGAGACTCAGAGACTGGAGAGAACTGAACTGTACTAAAATGTGTCGGGTCGAGGAAGTGCAACACTGGATCAGATAGAGAAACCAAGGATGCGACTAGCCCGATGCCTGGAAAGAAACTGAGAGATGTAAAGGACAGAATGAGAGCAAAGTGCATGATACGAAGGTTAATAATGGAGAAGAAAGAAACTGGAGAACCCAGAGAAAACCCGCCCATTCGTCATGTTGTCCACCACAAAACTCACGTATGGTCACCTGGGATTAAACCGGAGCACCTTGGTGAGAATCAAGCGGTTTATCCGTTCGGCCACGGCGCGGCCAACATTGATATATAAACGATGATATATGATGGTGGGACAAAAAGCAATGCCTCCTAATTTTCTCCTTTAATTGCAAAGAAAATTGAATTCAATTTACATAGCTTGAAAACTACAACATTGACGATTAATTTGTCACTATTCAATATAATCTCCATCCTTTACCACAGTTTTGGTCCACCTTTTAACTAGGACATGTATTACAGTGTGGTAAAACACACGGTCTTGCTTCCTTAGACATTGACGCACGGACGATTTCACAGCCTCCTCATCTTAAAAATGAATCCCACGATGAGCTTCCTTTAGTGGCCCGAACAGATGGAAGTCTGATGGTGCCAGGTCAGGGCTGAATGATGGGTGAAGTAAGACTTGCCATCCCAATTTCCAATTTCTGTAGTGGTGTAACGGCAGGTGTGTTGTCTTTCATTGTCATGCAAAAGAAGAACATCCGCCATAGTATCTGTTGGGCGAAATCGGCGAAGACGTGCTTTCAGCTTTTTGATGGTTCGAACGTATTGTAATGAATTTATTGTGCATTCCTGCTCCAAAAAGTCAAACAAAAGCACACCCACTGCATCCCAAAATACTGTCGCCATAAGTTTCCCTGCCGACCGTTCAGTTCTGATTTTATTTTTCTTCGGTGACGTTGTGTGATGCCATTCCACTGACTGCCTCTTTGATTCAGGTTCAAAAAATAAATCCACGTTTCGTATCTAGTAACAATTTTTCCAGAAACTCCTCTCCCTCACAATTGAAGCGCTGCAAGTGTTCGGAAGCAATTGCTTTCCTTGTTTCTTTGTTTTTGGTGGTTAACATTCTTAGAACCCAAAGTGAACAAACTTTTGAATAAACCAGTTGTTGAATAATCGTCATCAGACTGCCTTTACTGAGGCAGATAATGCGTCACAATTCACCTGCTGTTACCCGGCGATCACCACGAATGTCATGAACTCGCTGAATGTTGCATGGAGTCACTGCAGTCGCCGGCCTGCCACTTCGCTTTTCAAGTGCCAATGGTGTTTGCCCTTCTGCTTTGTTACACCGACGAACCTATCGTCTAATAGTGCCGACATCCACCTTTGCATCACCATACAGTTTTTTTAGCCTTTCCTGAATGCGAATTGGCGTTTCACCTTCCGCAGTGAAAAATTCAATCACCGAACGCTCTCTAATAAAAGTGTAGATGTCAGCCATTTTGCAACAGGATGCAGTGCTGCCACCTGTTATTTAGGAAGTTACTACTGCAGGGGATTGGAGAAAAAGGTTTGAGGAATTGCAACAAATTTAAAGTTTTCACATAACTTACTTATTAAAGGGGAAAAGAATAGTAGGCACTACTTTTTGACCCACCCTCGTAAATAAGGATTAACATTTACTATCGCGCTGTTCGAATGGTTACCATGGATTTATATTTATTAATCGATCGTCTCAGATAAAGCACTGATTTCTCCACATGGAAAAAATGTGTAGTTTTAACGCCCGCTTTTACTACATACGGCACCGCAGGCGATGACACTGATGATACATGAGATGAATATGGAGCACCGGTGGAAGGAAATGGCTGGGGAAACTGGAGAAAACTTGCCCCAGCGCCGTGTTGTCCACCACAGATCTCACTTCGCGGACGGCTGGGATCGAACCCGGGCCGCCTTGGTGAGAGCCAAGCGGTCTAAACACTGAGCCACGGCGTGGCCTCTCCACATGGAGTGAACATATATCTGTCATTTGTGATTTCTGCGAATTCCATATTGTGAAGCGATGTGTTCATTGGTGCTTAGCACACGAACGAGGGGCGCGTCGGTATCCTTCTTACTCTTAAATAAATAATCAGTGCATTACCAGAGAGGTTTCTATTAATAAAGATAAATCCATGATAACAGGGCCAACAGTGCGCCAGTATTGTGGATTATGTAACAAGTTTCTTCTAATCTTCATAATATGCAACCTGCACGACACAATCCGCCAACACATAAAATACAACCACAAGCCACATAGACAACCTGCCATAAGACAAGAAGGAAACAAAGTCCATATGAAATCGCGGAGTAGTCTTCGGCTATACTTGTAATTAATGCAGAGATGATATCCCCTTGAGATTATAGTAAAGCATTTGCATTGACCCGTTATTTGAAAATCTGAATGGTGTGATGTGACTCACATCTTGGCAGGTGCTCAGCAAAATAAACACTTATCCCTGTTCCTCTTAAATCTGTCCTTTTGTGAAAGACGTGAACAGCAAACACTTGAGTTTGTCTGGTCTTTCTATCGGTTTATTTCTTTTCTAAGGATTTGCTACCTTTCGCAGTATTTATTTTCATTCTCTCTCAGGTTCCAGCATTCTTGACCTTACAAGCACTTCCTTGATGTTATCCGTTTAAATATTTACTTACTTATCGTTGATGACCTGCTTCAGAAAGTAAGAGTGATATGAAGTGACACTGTGTTTTATCTTTTGCCTGGAAAAACATGTAACAGTATGATAAAGATCAAAATTAGCAGAATGACAAAGAACGTCATTTGAATATATAATTCGATAGTATGGATTTCTAGATGTGGGGCGCAGTGTGATGATAATATTATATTAACTGAATCGATATATCCATGTTGTAATTATCGCATGGAATATTCTAAAAGCAGTATTATAAACATGTGCCTTTGTTTAACACAAGCGGGGATAGCATGATGATAGCAGTTTTTAAATGAAGCATAAATTGATTATAATAGCTTAATGAAAGGGAACGTGATAACAGATGGCAGAAAGAATGGAATACGATAGAAAAAAAAAAAAAAATTGAACTAGAAACGATAGGAAGCATATAAAGGTAAAGAAAGAAAGATATTGAAAAAATAGAAGTAAAAGTCAAGGACCATAAATAGAAAAAAAAATCGCAAACAGTAGCGGCATACAAACACGTTCAACAACGTCTTCTTCCTGTTCTGCTTCTCTATAATTTAGGCGTATCGGCTGATCTATGATTGCATCAAATCCTCTTTCCATCTTTTTCTCGGTCATCCCGGACCTTTTCTTCATTCCGATTAGTATCTCTCACTATATTAACCATTCATTCGTCAAACATCCTGTATAGATGTGCATTCAACTCCTCCTTTCTTTATTTCACCCATTCAGTCACAGGCTCCATCTCACACTAATCACTAATTACTTCAATTATTACTCTGCCATACAACTTCTTTCCTGAAATTCTCCTTAGTACCTTCATTTCAGTTTTTTTCCATCATTCGTTGTGTTCTTGTGGTCTCTGTTGTTGTTTTCAACGCATACGTCGTCGCTGAACGAGCTACTGCTTTATATATTTTGACTTTTGTGTCTTTTCTCATGTATTTATTCCTTCACGCTAATTCACTAACGCATCTAGACATTTTTGTCGCTAGATGATTAATTTCTCGGGTCAAATTCCCTTCACTAATAATATTTACAACCAAATAATTGTAATGCATAACCTGTTCTACCATTAATTTTTCAAGTTCTAGTTTGCATTTCTACGTTCCATACTAAGGATTAATTCTTTTGTTTTGTACGTGGAGATTTTCATATTAAACATCTGCCATTCAAGATGGAACTCTTACAAACGTCTCTGCAGATTGTCCTCCATTTCTGCCACAAGTACATCATCTCCATGAACACCATACTAATTTTTTCTCCCATACTGTATCCCAATTCATGTCTCGTTTCTTTAATCGACATAATGAAAATGTATTTTATAAAGCAGAAGGCTCTCCAAGACGAAAGGGTAAGGTCTTCTATTTCAAAAACAGTCCAAAATATAGGTATAAAATTGGACAAAGTTACTTAAAATTTTTAAAAGGTGAGCTTTAAAGCATTTCATAATAATTACTAAGTTACTAAATCTAAACCTGAGATTTAGTTCCTTTTTAAATTATTGTATCCAAAATTACAAATATATTCAGAGGTATTATAGATGTGTCAATATAAAAATTCTTATGGAAATAATTATAAAATATGGAATGGTTAAGTCGGGATTTCACCACAGATCTTCCGGTCTCCGTTCGGCTGCTCTTAACCATTGACCTACTATGAGTCCGTCTCGGTAGCGTAGATGGTAGCGTGTCTGTCTCACGTTCAAGAGGTCCCGAGTTCGAATCTCGGTTAGAGTAACCTGGATAAGGGTTTTCCGGAGTTTTCCCATATCCTGATAGACGAATGTCAGATAACTCTGAGCTCCATGGACGCCGGACTCATTTGAGCATCATTTCACCCATTTCATTCATCGTCCGATGTGAGTTAACGTTGGATGACGTAAATTATAAAAAAGGAGACCTACCATGGCCAATGTGCTATCATGACAATTAAATTCTCCAACTAACTCATGTCGGAGAGAATTCAATGTAATGCTGGCACGTTGGCCATAGTTGCTTGATGGTTAAGAGCAGCCGAACGGAGACCGAAAGATCCGTGGTTCAAATCGCGGCTATGGCATTGAATTTTTCCATCTGACAAGTTGGGAACTTGCTACAAATATCTCATTCTCCATTCATCTACTAGGCAACTTAAATGGTTGTCCATTACCATACTCATCCATGAATATCCTGAGCAAACGCTCTCATACTTCACCGCTGGAGCAAATGAAGTAGGACAGCCGTAGACAAACACATTGCAGACTGCATCAAAGGTAACCCAGGAAAGGAACCCAGATAATACGGATTTATCTCATATTTTCCTTGTGCCTTTCTGATACAGACAGAGGCAGAAAACACTTATTAAATTACTAATAAATGCCTGGTACAGACGTGTGCCAATTATTAGACTCATTCATGTTCTTTTACTTTGCTTCAGTTTAACATTCAAAATAATAGTTATTTACCGCCCTAACCTATTTCAATTTGTCGTAATTCTTCTCCTTACTATAATATGAAGCATATTCAGTGAAAGTTCTCTATTAATAATAGCTGTGGGAGTTTTCTTTTACTTATAGTAATATGGCGGTAGCTCTGAATTAAGAGCAGCCATTTCCTTCGTGTCTGTTTATCCAACTCTTTGGTGATATTGCTGTCATTTAGTGAATGTAGTAACTGAAGATCGTTTATATTTGCCAATGTTGTGTTTTAAGGCTAATATATACTCAGTATTTATTATTAATTGATCTCAAGCCAGGTAACTTCGTGTATCTTATCCTTAGCATTTACATTGATTCAAAAGTGAGGTTATGGGTAAGACTGCTGACTTATCCCGAAATAAAGTAACTGTAACTGAGAGTCTTTTGAAGGAAACTCTTCATTCACAACGTGAAATAGCTAAGAAATTGTGTATTTCACAAAAATCTGTTAGTCGCATTAATCAAGCTTTAACATTCGGTGAGACGTTGACCTCAAAAGGGGATGGAAAATGCGGGAGGAAAAGAAAGCTATCACAAGGACACAAAGAAAACTTGTGCAGGTGGCAAAACAAAATAGAAGAGCAATCAGCATTGACCTCAATAATCAACTAAAGCAGTACGGTACAGAAATATCAGCCTCAGTGGTTGGTAGAAGATTATGTGAAGCAGGTTTACCAGCACGCAGGCCTTGTAAAAAGGCTAAACTGACACCCGCAATGGCAAAAAGACACTTATAATTGGCCAAAGAGATGCAGAAACATTCGGTGGAATTTTGGAGAAAGTTAAATAGTATGAAAATTGTATATAGCATAGAATTAAAATATGTGCATGTAAATTTTATGGAAATTAAATAAACAGCCTGAACTTTGTTCCTTACATTGCTGGTTTTGTTATACTGTCTTTGAGCAATTTTAAAACTGTTTAATATTAATAGAGCTTTTTTGTTTCAGGTAATTTTCTCATATGAATCCATGTCTGAAGTATGTGAAGAGAGCAGCCAATATGTGAGAGGGACAAATAAAGAATCATTTTCCCCTGAGTGTGTCGATCAGAGGGTAAAGCACCCAACATCAAAAATGGTCTGGAGCTGTATGTCTGCCCATGGACCTGGAAGATTATACATAGTTGTAGGATATATGCAGCAGAAACAGTATAAAAGTGTATTAGAAACAAGACTATTTCTGCAAAGTAAAGAATTGTTTCCAAATGGCGATTTTGTGTTCATGCATGACAGTGCTCCCTGCCATAGAGCAAAATCTGTAACGCCGTTCCTCAAAGAAAACTACCATGGCCGGGGAATAGCCCTGATTTAAATCCAATAGAGAATCGTTGGGGTATTGTTAAACAGAGAGTGAAAAAATTTGAAAATAGCAACAAAAGGTTAGCTTATTGAGGACCTGATAAGCATTTGGCATAGAGATGAAGAAATAAAGGAAAAGTGCTCCACCCTTGTACAGAGCATGCCTAAACGCATCAAAATGTAATAAAGGCTAAAGGAATGCAGACAAAATACTAAGAGTTGAATAAAATATTTTTCAACACTATTTCTGTTAAATAAATACAAAATAAACGGTATATGTTAAAATTTTCAACATTTACTCTAATAATTTGGACACGTCTGTAGAGAAATCTCCATAGAGAAAACTGTAAAGCCTTTGGAATTCATTGCATCTGTAAGCTTCTAACACGTGAAGAGAAATAAACAACTCGCAGAAGGCCGCAGAAATATAAGTATAAAATATGCGGCCTGGAATTTAAAATGCTTTATACTTCATATCACCTCATTCTGAAACATAGACCCGGGATTGCCACTGGAGCACAACTTCTGTTTACCCATTCCTTTTTCTTATTCCTTGGTTTTCGTAGTAGAATCCTCGTAGAGCCAGGCTAACCGCAATACATGGCATAGAGAGAAAAACGGAAGTCACTGAGTGAATATAAACACACTAAGTAGAAACAAACGCAGCATAATACAAAATAATGGCTTTCTCGACTGTCTTAGCTGAGGTTACGTTACACCTACAAAACGTCAACGGCGTAGATGTGTCCTGAACTAAGCTCGCCGCGATGAAAGCGAACCCTTACTAAGCTGGTGGACGTTATTGGTTTAACCCTAAAAATGAAAACATCAGTTTTCTAGATAAATATCGCTTCATTCTATGCTATCAGGTCGTGGGTTTATGCTTTCTGCGTACACACCATCTAAGAGTCCACTTTTAGGCCTTACCTGGAATGATAGCATATCGGTAATTATGCCAGATCAATTTTGTGCGCCGAAGTCATTTTTACTCAATATGCAAGCAGAAAGACTGGTCCCTGGGACATATATTACTTATCTCGCACTGAGTTTTTAATGTGATTGAAAGCAATTTATTTTATGTTCGCAATTCTTATTTTTACAACTACCCAACTGGTCTATGCCCCCATTCCATATTTTCACAATACGTCTATATCAATCCGCAATGAAAGGCTGTAAAGGCATTGGCCACTGGTTAAATTAACTTTTGATTCTATATAGTTGACTATATAGTTCTATATACTTGAATTTTTATTTCAATTGCTCAGCACAGTTGGTGCTATACAAATTGTGGAGCTATATTAACTTAATATACATAATGAAATTAAAGTATACAGGGAAAGAGGATACTCATTTTGGAGTCCTCAAGCTAACTGGTCTGATTACTGTGATAATAAATTAAATAGCTTCTTCATTACAGAGAAGTAAAATGTCCTGTGGCAAGCGTGCTTTCAGTCTTGTTGCAGCATCAAGGTGACGTCCCAGTTGGAAGAATAAAGCACCTGCTTGTCGTTGTAGAGATATACTCATTAATGCTATGTCCAATTCTCTATGCAGCTGTGCATTCCGGATGTACCACGGGGCGTTCACAGACAATCGTATATCCTGTTTTAAAACACCTGGAGTTGGTGAATATGAGTAGGTAAAGCACATCCCTGTACAGGACTGGCATATAGAAGAAGCCGTCGTAGAACACGCTTGTATAGTAGCAACGTACATTCCACTCGTAAAGATTTGCGGTTAAGGATGGATACAAATTGTGAAGATGAGCAAAGGCTTGATTTAGTTTGCTTTTTATGTACTCCATGTCAGCCGACGATAAAAATTGGCACCAAGATGTTTGACTGCACAATCAGAAGGTAAACAGGGGACTTCAGTGTTATAGACTCGTATATTTACCGGAGCAGCAGGCCTGCGCAAGGTGAAAAGCTTAAGAAGACATTTGCTTGGAGTAAGTGCGTTACGCCAGCGAGATAACCAGTGCAGGAAAGTGTCCAGGGGAGATTGTAGGGTTGCAACGACAGTTTCAATAGAGAAGTGCGAGGTAAAGATGACTGTATCGTCAGCAAACAGTGCGGTACTTTTTGCAGGAAGTTCAGACATGTCATCAGTATATAGGTGGTAAAGAAGAGGCGCAAGGAGGCTACCCTGGGGCACGCAGGCTACAATAGTACGGGGTGAGGTATGCGTTGAACCAACACGTTCCAAAAATTGGCATTCCTGAAGATCGGTAGTAATCAAGCTAAGTAAGTAGAGCAGAAGACCTAGGTCATGTCGTTCATAAAGGAGGCCGTCGTACCACACTCTAACAAATGACTGAGTGAAATCTAGGAATGCTGCCACAGTATGCTCTTTGGAGTCTAAGCTGCGGGTAATATGTTCAGCAAGTCTCAGGAGTTGGTGAGTACTCGAATGATGCTGTCTAAATCCAAACTATTGGGGAGGTATAACTGAGGTTTCAGAAACAAACCGAAGAATTCGAGAAGCTTGAATTGAAAGCTTGAAAAACCGTACTCATAAGTCAGAGGAAATCATCACAGTGAATCAGCAAATTCATCATTCGAAGAGCAAGTGCAAAGGAGCAGTGGTTACCCTCTAGTGATATGTGACGTTAACGTCTCCATAATGAACATTTGTTGCATATTTTGGTAAAATGCTGTCCTTTTTGGACTTCTTAACTCGTTAACGCATTGAGTAGAATATCTGGTGCAGAAATATACTAAGAATCTGAATGTTTAAATCTCTTAGTCACAGTTTTTACTCATATGAGACACATTCTCTGTTAAAATAGCGGTCTTTTAATGGAAAATAATTGTTTTTTCACACTGGATGTGTGTAGGCTAAAGAATGGAAAGATAGTCAGACTGAAAAATTCAATGCCATAGCCGGGATTTGAACCACGGATCTTCTGGTTGTCGTCCAGCCGCTGTAACCCTTTAGATACAATGGCAAACGTGCCGACATGACATTAAATCCTCCAACTGACCCATGTTTTTCCCGGTAAACACGGTAAACAGGGGTCTTTTGTTTACCAACGATATAATACACCAAACTGCGATAAGAACTAACTCCAAATTAGATTGCCTTCATGATGAACACAAAAGTAAAAATTATTAGTTTTGTTACAGAACGAATTATGATAAAATCACTGCACTCTTTTGGTTATTGTTTCTGTTATTTTCAAATCTTCAAAGGATCTCTCAATAGTCTGGTCAGATTTAAGAAAATTGCATTTAAAAATATTTAATGTTCTGATATAAACCCTTACTTAGCTTTGATGACGTTGTTAATTGCTACAACACGGAAAGGCGATCTTATAGATACTATTTTATAGTCGATTGTTTCGTTTCCAGCTATAAATTGAAATACATGTGCCCAAGATATGAAAAGGATGTACCGTACTGATGCACATTCTGAAGTTCACATTGTCTGTATATACCATGGTAAAATTACTAACGCTGAGAAGTTAATGAAGCCGATACATGTGATTGTAAGACTTGTAAGAAAGTGATTGATATAAACAGGAACGTATATATAGTCATAAGTGGTGGAGACTCTATTGCAAGAAAACTTGGCAGTTATGTTTAATTTAAAGGCAACAAGCCCCAAAAATCAAAATAGTTTTTGCCTATCAAGACCAGACGTGTAGCATGGATCATATATAAATACAAAAAGAATATAATCTTTTTATACACCTATTGTATCTGCCCTTTTAGCAAAGATTGATAAGGCTAAATTATTTTCTCTACACCACGACGAAATCTGTGTTTGACATTGTTATCATGAAACGCAGTAATTACCGGTCAAATATAAAGCAGAGAAAATAATAAGTAGCAGAAATAGATAAAGTCAACATGAAAAATTCAATGCAACCTCCTGGACTTGAACCACGGATCTCCTGGTTTCCGTCCAGTCTCTCTAACCCATTGAGGTACTATGGCCTACCTGCCGTCATGACATTAAATTCTCAATTTGACTCGTATATTTCCCCGGTAGACCACTAGAAGCTCTCACATTCGAGATACAACGTTTGTGGCGACTTACCATCGTAAGTACTCGAGTCCCAGGCTTCTTATATATGATTAATTTCCACCAATTAACTAAAATAATGATGAACTTTTCATGTTGATCTTATCTATCAGACCTTAGCCAATATACGGCTGGTGTGAAGAAATGATAAACTTACATCAATTAGCTAAAATAATAAGAGTTGGATGATGAAGTACTTAAGATAGTAAGTCTCCACAAACGGTGTATCTCGAGCGCGACAGCCTCTAGTGGTCTACCGGGGAAATATACGAGTCAAATGGAGAATTTAATGTCATGACGGCAGGTTGACCATGGTAGTTCAATGAGTTAGAGTAACTGGATGGAAACCGGGAGATCCGTGGTAGAAGTCTCGGCCGTAGCATTGAATTTTTCATGTGGACTCTATCTATCAGAGACCTTAGCCTATATACGGCTAGTGTAAAGAAATAATTTCCATCAATTAACTAAAGTAACATAAATGCTTATTTCCTCTATAGTTTTGTTGAAAAACCTAACTAAATTAACAGACTTGGTATCAGGGAAGCCTCTTGGCTTATCTTTGACAAAAATAAATTAAAAACGAGGTGTAGTGAATCATTCACATAAGTTGGAAAAATGATGATGAAAGCCTTGAATACAATTGGAACTACAGAGCAACCAACAATTACAAGGACCAAGACTACGACAAAGAGACCAGCGCATCCGATAATAGGACGTAATAGGCTTATCGAGAAAAGCAGAATTTTCATGTGACTAATGGATCGAACTGCAACTCTCCTAGAGGGCTGAAGAAGCTTTTCGTTGAGGATATATTAAGTAATTTTCATCGAGTTTAAGTTCATGTAACATTAATACTTACGAAAATTGTTAACTAAACCACCGTAACATGTACTTGTATGTATTAAAGTATGTTAGTTTATAACATGTTTGAAACACATTGATGGAGGCGGTCTCTTATCGTTAGGCAGATGTCCGTCACAAAGGCTTACAAAATAACGTTTCATAGTAAACGTTCTAAGACACCCACTCTTACTTAACATATTAACAATAGCTCCAAGAATGGGCGGCAGTTCAATTACTTCATCACTCAATTACTTTTACATGGCTGATCACTTTCGCATTTTGGACAACTGTTTGTGAGAACGGTTCACCACCCAGATCAAGGGAAGAACTTCTCCTTTCTCGACAGTTTATGAAGATGTTAACCCACATGTTAGATAGTTTACATTCAAACTCAGCCCAACAGAATGACGCTATGCACAGCGTGGCTTTTCATTGTACCATATCTCAAGGCTGCCAAAAAACTTGGCTCACCCGCTTCCAAAATAACGGAAACTGCAGTAATGCTGCCGCAGTCTGAGGGCCAAATATGAAACACCGTTGCTGCATGAAAAGTGGATACCTTTAAGTGAGTATATTTCTATAAAATAAAATCCATATAAAGATAACAACCAAATGGAAAGTTCAAGTTGTTAATTATTTAAATCATAAAGACTAATAATTGTATTTAAGGTCTACTTAGCTTATTTATACTACTGGGGCAGTTATAAATGTTAATGTAATTGATACAACTAATTTGTGCGCTCACGTTCTTCTCGGCCTGCCAGTCAAATGAAAAGATGATTAGATATCATTTATTATATTAGATACATATACATACCTTTTGTTATATTAGATACATGAATCAAACACTTTACCTAGCTTTCCTGCGCATCTCAACAGCCTTCGACCTCAAATACAGTTAGTTTACCATGGAAGTAGAGAAGGATAGAACTCTTCCATTCCTGGGCGTTCTTGTTTCAGAAAACAGTAACGGTACACTGGGCATGCTATATATCGCAAGCCTACACACACCGATCTCTATCTGAAAGCTCATAATTTCCACTATAAGTCTCAACGACTGGGAGTTCTCAATACACTGGCACACAGAGCTTTGTCTATCTCTGATCCGAGCCACTTAAAACAGGAATTACAGCACCTGAGACTCACTTTCTGGCAAAACAGCTACTCCGAATATGACGTTGAAGCCTCGATCACCAAAGCTAGGAAAGCGAAACATGTAATACAGCAAGCGTCAGTTAAGCCTACCCCTACAGCCTGCATCCCGTTCACCGGCAATCTATCCGGCAGAATCAGAAAAATTCTCGCCAAATACAACATCAGGACCATCCACAAGCCACCTCCGAAGATTAAACATCTGTTGAGACCAGTGAAAGACAAATTGGACTTCCAAGTTCCAGCAGAGTACCGCATTCCCTCTGAATGTGGAACACCGTATATAGCACAAACGGGAAGGACCATCGCTGCTACAATAATCAAACATGAACGGAGCATTCGTTTAGTGTAACCCGAGAAGTCTCGGCTGGCAGAACATTGTTTTGATAACGACCATAGAGCCAATTTTCGGGAGACGAACATCTTGGCAAAATGCGACAGTTACTGGAAGCGGAGAATTAAGGAAGGCGTTGCTGATTTCCTCTGAAAGCAGCACGCTTTATCGTGATTCTGGATTTCAGTTCAGCTCCTCTTGAAAACCGGCCTTAAAAATGTAAATCCGTCGAATAAAGAAGCAAATATTAATAAAACTGGTTAATCAAGGTAAGCATTTAAGTTTCTGTGACACAATTTACATACTCACGCCATCTCCTGAGCTGGCATTTAATTTACTGAAAACAGTCTTTTATTCAGTAATGCGAATTTTGATACTGCATTGTCTTTGTTTATATTTATCTTATATCCAGTATTTCATTTGTGGTTATAACATTTTATAAATATCCTGATGATGGGAGGGATGCACACTCCCCAAACGTTGATATCTAATCATCTTTTCACCTAGCTGGCTGACCGAGAAAAAAGTGAGCGCATTCAATCGCCAGGAAATCTTCAGGTCTTGCTTAACTATTTTATGTTATGTAGATAATAAGACAAATTATATGGGGTGTTGTATGGCCTATTTGAATTTTAGGAAGTATGCTTTCAATGGTTGCAATAACCACTTTCAAAAACCCAGTGCGGTATGGATAAAAAAAAACCTGTTTTGAGGTTGAAAATAAATCCTTACCTGACCTTAAAATTTTTAATGAGAAATCAGTCTCTAACGATTTTAATATTATTAATTAAGAATTCAAAAAATATAAATATTTATTTTCGCAATGCCATATTCCATGTAAAAAAAAAAAAAACTTTTAAAATATTGCTGGCAAATTTAGTGCGATATTTCCTTATTTCAATATTTCTAGGTGATTTTACTCTCCAGGAATTAATTTAAATGATGATCTACGTTACATTTCATACGATACCAGTAATGTAATTCCAGTAGCTTCCACTACTTAATTAAGTGAACACTGTCATAACAGTAACCTGCATTTTTATTGCATCTCAGCGTGCCTGGCTGGAGAGAGAGGAAAGCTTAAC
Organism: Mantis religiosa; assembly: GCA_030765055.1. Taxonomy (NCBI): domain Eukaryota; kingdom Metazoa; phylum Arthropoda; class Insecta; order Mantodea; family Mantidae; genus Mantis; species Mantis religiosa. The sequence goes on from CM060958.1 coordinate 123,083,731, forward strand.
CTTGTCCTGAAGTACCTGTGTGGATCGCTTTGGAGTAGATTAACTTAAACCTGGCAATCAAGCAAGTAAAACTTCCCTGTCATCTAGCAGTTCACTAATTATTGATCTACAAGGTTTCGTGAAACTTCCTTCTCAATTAATTTAGTACCTCCATCCCCTAATCGTTAAATACTGGAACACCTGAGATTGATATTTTGACGTGGTTATACAGGAATATAGGAAACTTAAGCTCACGACTGAGAATAACTAAAAAGAAGAATAAGCAGCGGCATCTAATTAAAATTTTGTTACATACGCAACATATAGTCTACTCTATTGAGTAAGTTATGCCTGGTTATTAAGGGGAATTAAAAAGTCTTATTTTGCCAATGCCGAATCTATTAAATTCATTACATATAATCTGGTAAAGTATTTCGGACATCAAGTACAATATCTAAGTACTTATATTCTACTAACTCTTTACTTAGGACGATCGAACACACTTCTTGATTGTGCAAAAGTGCCTATCTTCTTGCACTTTATTAATTATGCAAGAAGTAATTCCTAATGAGCAGATATTATTTCGAGAAACTGAAATGTATGGACTGCATTTCTTATGAAAATATCTTAAACATGTGCTTTTAATTTACTCAAAATCATCGTGTCTGATTTCAGAAAATAAACTATTCAAACATTTGCCTGTAAGAAACAGTTTGTATTGGAGGGATTTCCTTTAAAATTTTCGTGTCACATTCTCTCAAGATGCGGCGGCGCCGTGGCCCCGTGGTTAGACCGCTTGGCTCTCACCAGGGCGGCCCGGGTTCGATTCCAGGCGACCGAAAAGTGAGATTTGTGGTGAGACAACACGGCGCTGGGGCAGGTTTTCTCCGGGACCTCCGGTTTCCCCCGCCATCTCATTCACCGGTGCTCCATCTTCATCTCATGCATCATAATGTGTCACGGCCTGCGGTGCCGTATGTAGTAAAAGCGGCCGTTAAACACTACACATTTCATTTTTCTCAAGATGCTGAACTCAGATACCAAGTTTGTCATTTATCAATTTTTTTAGTTATGCTCTTCGCAGACACATAGAAACACACAAATATGAGGGCTGTTCAATAAAAAATGATCACACACACACACACACACACACTCTCTCTCTCTCTCTCTCTCTCTCTCTCTCTCTCTCTCTCTCTCTCTCTCTCTCTCTCTCTCTCTCTCTCTCTTTAACAACGTACCTTTACTCATCCTCAAAATTTTGATAGTCCTCAAAATAGTCTCCCCTGAATGTGATGCACTTGTCCCAGTGTTTCTGCCAGTCTTCAAATATATGCTGGAAACCATTTTTGAGAGATCCTTCAAATTCGCCTCCACAGCCTTCACCACTGCCTATGGAAATGTATAATGCGTCCCAAGAAGGCGTTTCTTCAAGTTAGGGAATAGAAAATAGTCACATGCGGCTAAATCTGGACTATATGAAGGGTGAGCGAAGTACTTCTCGTTGATATTCAGCAAGATATTGAGCAAAAACATTGGCAATATGTGGCCGTGATTTATCGTGGTGCAGCATCCAGCCTGCTTCATGGAAATATGGTCCGTTGCGCCTGATATGAACTTGCAATGTTTTCGGGACATCCCTGTAATATTGTCCAGTTACTGAAGGTACGACATGCTGATAAACCATTCCATGAATATCAAAGAACGAGATGACCATGACTTTCCCAGCAGAAACAACCACTTTTAATTTTTGGGAGTTTAGTGATGAAGGAGATTTCCACACTGAGCTTTGGTGTTTGCTCTCAGGATCAAAATGGTGTAGCCAAGTTTCATCAGCAGTGATTACGTTTGAAAGAAACTCCGGATCTTCCTCTAACATCAACTTTAACTGTATGTTACCTCCATTGCAGCAGTAGGCGATACTGAACATCTCTGAGCTTGCCTGGTTCTCACAGGATGGAACCAGGGGAACCAATAATGAAACTAGTATGGCGTGTTTACAGTGTATAATAAGACTGAACTCTAGTGCGAAAAATTATGACCGTAAACAAATTATGATCATTCTTTATTGCTCAGCCCTCGTACATATACACGCCTACCACAGAACCTTTAATACTTACATTTTTGATTATGGTACCTAAAAAGATGTATTTTAAATGAAATTTCTTAATTATTTTATGGGCGGGATACACAACGGTTCTTACTGTAGAAGTGTGTTGGAAGAGCGGATCTAATCACCGATGCTGATTCACAACATATTTCGAGGCTGTTTTAATTCTTAAGTGATGCTCTATTTTTTCAGGCTGTTGGTAAGCATATTCAAGAAATGTCTATTTTTCAAGCAAATATTGGCGAAATCATATTACAAAATACTTACAAACAAAGAAACCAAGTAACTTGAATACGTCGATGAGGCCATACCCCAATAGTAGTATCAATTTGTAGCATAAAAGTTTCCCTAAAGGATAGCTGAAGCTTAACTTTCTAATCGAAAGGAATTACGTTTTTTTTTCCTATCAAGTGATGAATATATTACCTATGGCATAATATATACCGAATAAAGATGCTATTTAATTTAACACGATTATAAGAAACATATTTTTATTGCTTGTGGGCAAGGAGAAATATCTTATCTGCCCATAAGAAGGTCGAGAAGACCTCTAGTGTCAACGAACGAAAGCAAAAGAGAAAAAAAGTTTCATAGGATAAAAGGTACATGCACCTTTGCGGTACAACTAACAGTGGAATGAAATGCAAGTTTTATATAATTTTGTACAGAACAAACAATCCAAAACATGACAATTGGAGATCCTCAGTTGCAGTAGAATCTTGGACTGGTCCATTCCTCAGTATTTATACAGTCACCGCTTTTTACGTAGCATCAGCGACTATAGTTACAAATAACGGACGCAATCATAAACGAAGAGTAAAAAAAATTATGCCAGCATCTCCTTCTCACATAAATTTGTAGGCCTTACATTTTTTCTGATGGTACGTATTATACATCTTTTCGGGACGCCATGAAACTCTTCACATATGGTAGTGCGGCCTAAGTAAAGTTTGCATGATACCTTCCTTGTTATGTCTACTTAGTTATTTTATTAGTTTTACACATTTGTTACAATGTGTTGTATTTCTCAGGTTTAACAATGTCTTTATGTATACTTCACAGTGCAAACCTAATAAGCTTCACATCTATTGTCGCGACTGATGTAATTACTGTTTTCTTCTTTCTTTATGGTCTAAGATATATTGGTTTAGGGCAAATCACAGAGAGTGAGAGATCCGTGGTTCAAAACCCGGCTGTAGCATTGAATTTTTCAGTCTGGCTCTACTCATTCAAACCTTAGCCTACACCGGCTAGTTTGGAAGAAATGATTATTTCCAACAATTTACCTGAATAATATAGTGGTTTAACTATGAAGCCTGGGACTTAAGTACTTACAGAATAGTGTGTGTCTCACAGCATGGAACCCCTAGTGGTCTACCGGGAAACATACGAGTCAGTTGAGGAATTTAGTGTCATGTCGGCCCGTTGGCCATAGTAGCTCAGTTGGTTAGAGCAACTGCACGGAAACCTGGACATCCGTGGTTCAAAACTCGGTTATGGCACTGTATTTTTCAGTCTGGCTCTACTCATTCAAACCTAATATGTATTCCCATGTAAATGCCGTGATTGTACAAACGCGTAGCTAAATGGGCGTCTATTTTACCCTTTCTACTACTTAATAAAATCTTTGTAACTAGAGCAAGTATTGCATTTCATCCAAATATTGGTATCGGAATTTCACAGGAAATTCACATCATTTTGGTGTTCTATAAAAATTAGAAAAATGTTCATATGCTTAAGTGTAACTCAAAATACAAGAAATCATGTAAATAGTATTTTAATTAATTGATGGAAACTAATCATTTCTCCACAATAGCCGTATATAGGCTAAGGCTTTTGATGGATAGAGTCAACATGAAAAATTCAATGCCATGACCGGGATTTGAACCACGGATCTCCTGGTTTCCGTCCAGTCGCTCTAGCCCATTGAGCTACCATGGTCAACGTGCCGTCCTGACATTAAATTCTCCATTTGACTCATATTTTCCCGGTAGACCACTAGGGGCTCTGGCATCCGAGATACACCATTTGTGGATACTTACTATCGTAAGTAGTTCAGTCCCAGATTTCATCATTAACTCTTATTATTTTAAATAATTGATGGAAATTAATCATTTTTCCACACTAGCTGTATACAGGCTAAGGTTTTTGATGGATAGAGTCAACATGAAAATTCAATGCCATGACCGGGATTTGAACCACCGATCTCCTGGTTTCCGTCCAGTCGCTCTAACCCATTGAACCCATGGAATTGGAGAATTTAATGTCAGGACGGCACGTTGACCATGGTATCATAATGGGTTAGAGCGACTGGACGGAAACCAGGAGATCCGTGGTTCAAGTCCCGGCCATTGCATTGAATTTTTCATGTTGACTCTATCTATGTAAATATTATTTTAACAGCAAAAAATGTGTAGTGTTTAACGCCCGCTTTTACTTCATACGGCACCGCAGGCGATGGCACTGATGATACATGAGATGAAGATGGAGCACCGGTGGAATGAGATGGCGGGGGAAACCGGAGATCCCGGAGAAAACCCGCCCCAGCTCCGTGTTTTCCACCACAAATCTCACTTTGCAGTCGCCTGGGATCGAACACGGGCCGCCTGGTGAGAGCCAAGCGGTCTAACCACTGAGCCACGGCGCGGCCATTTTAACAGCGACTTTCAAGGATAACAGGCAGGTAAAAATACACCATTTCAAACCATCTTAACATGAAATCATTTCGTTCTTTCTGAGTGTCTCAAATTGTATTAATATAGCATAGACTCATGATGCAGTAATGACAAATAAAATTTAAATCCTGTATTTTCTGGGAATATCTGTGAAAATCCCATCATATCTGTTAATCGAAGGATCTGTTAATTAATTCGATAATAATTAGTAAACCTGTGAGTTCGACAAAATCTTACGACACATAAAAAGTAGATCTCACTATACCAGCCGGTTTATGGGAAATAAAACGTTATGTTGCATTGACCACTTTCAAGTAATTTGTTCATATTCTTATATGTTTCATTAGTTCTAAGGTTCTTATGTAATACATTTTCTATATCTGTTCTGTCCTTTTTCTGATGGTCATGCAAAGCAGCATGATAATTTAAAGCCTGATTATCCCTTCTGGATTCTGATTAACAATTAACTTATAACACAGTTGTGGGCCTCTGTTATCGGTAAAGGACGGATAGTACACTCTTCCTCGTTTACACACAAAGAATTATCTATCCATAACGATATTAATTCAGTATTTTATTTCTTCCCGCCTCCTGAAAATTCCTGATTATTGTGGAAAATTCCAGTCACAATATAAGCCAGCATGTACATTGTTGAATGCATTTCCAAAGCGACACCATGTACGATTCCACTAGTGAACTTTCACGACAGTGACTGTGCTTTTAGCATAGAGAAAATACGTTTTGTGTTCGATTCCCCAGTAAGTGAATAATATGAATGAAATATTTTCTGCGGTGAGTTGCAAGAATCTATACAGGCTTCTGAAATGCGTACTAACCAAGTGGGATGTCATCTCCTTGTCTCCCATCCATCACAACAGTACAAGCATCCTACCACCCTTCATTCAATTAAACAGCAAGCCCAAGGGGAGGGGCGGTTACGCTGAAACATCACCTCAAGCTGATTGACTCAACCCATCTCATGTGGGTACAATAGTGGAGCTGAGTCAATTGTAAGGCAAGTCAAAAACTAATAAGATATATGGCTCTATGTTTAAATAATAATCTTATTTTAAATAACTAAGCGAAGCACTTCAGAGCTTTATTTTCCCTGTCATTAGTAAATATATTTTATATATTAGAAAACACATGGATTAATGTGACTATCATTGGTTCAAAACATTTCGAGTGTATGTGCAGGGTGGTGAATTTTCTTTATAGATTGAAGTGGTCAAGGCAGAAGTTAATAAATCACTGTTTCAAAATTGTGCAGGAGAGCTTTTCAAAGTTTTCGAAAGTAATTTTAAGCAACAAAATGGTAATACAAATGCAAGAAACTTTTATGGGTCCGTCTGGACGTGCAAAGTACTGTGTTGAAGTCTTTTTCACTTTTGGCATATGTAACATGTGTGGCATGTGTTGCTCATTATTAGGACTTAACAACTTTTAAGTTAAAATAGATGAAGAGTTGCTAAGTCACTTGACTTAACAGCTTCTGATTCTTAATGCTAGTTTTTCCATTATACAATAGCGTCACGGCAACAGACATAAAAGTTTCGGCAAAATAAGAAAACAGTCGGCGGATGAAGTTTCATGGTAATAATGAGCCCGCCTGGGTAGCGTAGATGGTAGCATGTCTGCCTCACGTTCAAGAGGTCCCGAGTTCGAATCTCGGTCAGGGTGAGTTTCCTAGATAAGAATTTTCCGGGGTTTTCCCTTATTCTTCAAGACAAATGTCAGGTAACTCTAAGCTCCATGGACCCTGGACTCATTTGAGCATCATTTCACCCAATTCATTCACCGTCCAATATAACTTAACGTTGGGACGGGCGTAAATTAAAAAATAGTAATAATCAGCCTTGCTAAGCAGTTAATGATAGTGCGGCTATTGTAAACATGCGCCGGCAACAGAGATAATTGAGGTAAAGGACTCGCCGGCATAGATTAAGTTACGCTTCTAGAATGTGATAAAATATTTGGTTTCTTTATTCTTCCGGAAATTTCTGGAATGGTAGAGATTGTTCGGGTTCTGGCTTATTTTAGAACAATCTAGAGTTACGAATTAGGTATTTAAGGACCTGACGGCTCGAAAAGTTAGTTGTAAACAGAGTAAGCAGAGAACAGCTGAGAGTGTTGTTGTTGTAAAAATAGTTGTGTAACAAGAGTGTTGTTGTAACGAGAGCTAATGTAATGAGCTGTCACGGTTTGTTATTGTCATCGACCTTGGAAGATTGTATTGTTCTGTGATGTAATTTTCTTACGTGAGAATTGAGCAGTGTATCTCTACGGACATGAAGGAGACTTATAATTTCTGCAACTCGGCCTTTTAATTCAACGAGCCCAGTAAGTCACAAGATGTAGCCATGGATAAACTATTACTTTATTTTCCCCGATAAATTTCTATTATGGGCTAATCCAGTAAACACTTCATGTATTGACATATAACACTGTCATCAAAGCAACACTACATCTCTACTACATCATCCTGTAGCTCACTTCCATATGTCAGTGTGTCATAAAATGTACTTTCTGGCAGAGTGACATGTTCCAGTAGTGAACGAACATCGTAATATTTTGTCTTCTTAATCTTCCGAAGCCTAGCTGGTGTGTTTTTGGCACTACCACATGCCTTGTGTAAGGCTTACAACCTCACTACTCTCCTCAAAAGAGTTTGGGGACGATAAAGTGAGGAAGGCATTTGTGACGAAGTTCTGGTACACATCCTCTTTTAAATACACACCCCGGATTAAAGTGAATTCAGGAATACTTCTTAGAAGGACATGCTCGAGAGCTTCTTTGAAGTGAAAAGCTTCAACAACTAGATTGCAATCATGTTCCGCATTATCGGTCACTAAACATTTGATATGGCTTTATCAGTTTCACCCATGACGAAGGGACTAAATCTTTACCCGTTGATAGTTTCTGCTTCTCAATATTGCCAAAAATACTGTCAATATGCATGAAAGAGTGCTCTGGTATTGGAAATCACAGATTAACTTTCTGAAAGCGCACTTGAGGAATGTCTGAAAATGTCTAATATCTAAATGTCTGATCTAAAATGTATCAACAGCTGATATCAAAGAGCTTGGATGGCAGAGAGTAGTTGCACTACCAAACGGCTTATGTGGCAACTACTTGACTTAACAGCATCTAATTCGAAATGGCTGACTTAACAACTATTGTTTCTGAAAGAGATGCTCATTCAACATGCTAGGGGCATAATATGTTCGGCAAAACATCCTCTAAATCTTCTAGCACTATTACATAATTGGAATTCAGAGTGCTTATCGCCTGTTTAACAGGATTTCTCAAAAACATTAGTCTAACTTCACCGGCGAATCTCCAACCTCCATCTCATCATCTCTCCACCGCCGTCAGCACACCTCAACAAGACAACCTGTACTACAAGCAACAAGCTGGCTCCACTTTCACCCTTACTTATGAGTCCAGCTTGACCACCTACTCCCCGGACTTATGCCCTCCACTGTCATCTCCTAAAGAGACATCGTCTCTTCAAAGTTGCACCCCATTCCCACGCGACTCGACAAGGGCCTTAGTCATGGGGAGGGAATGTATTTTCAAATTGCTGATTTTAAACTAGGAGAGCAACAACAAAACTTTCACATTTTTTTAGCTTAGAGTTCATTAATTTTTTTTTTTTTTTTAGTCTTTAATTTCATTGAACGTATAGTAAGCGCGGGAAGCATTATTTGGAGAAATACTGCTATACTAATCTCAAAGTCGCTGGTTCAACTCTTGTCAAACCAATTGTTTTTAATAGTACTTAAAGGGAGCAGCCAAATCTTAACAGATCTACAAACATGAAACAGAATTATGAGACGAATTTAGGGTCACCGGTGGTGCTGACGAATATATTCTACTAAACAGAATTACTTAAAATGAAAATTCCGTTAAAAACTAAATGCATGAAATTTATCATCTTCCAAGTTATATCTCAAGAGTTTCCAGAAGATCTCCTCACCCAAATGACCCTTTACGTGCAGCAATTTTTGAACATCCCGACTTTTTGAAAAATGGTTCTAAAGATCTTTATCAAAATATCATGAATATCAAGATATTCTTATACATTAAACATTTATACAACCTTATTTTAGTTAATTGATGGAAATTAATCATTTCTTCACACATGCCGTATATAGGCTACGGTTTTTGAATGATAGTCAACATAAGAAATTCAATGGCATGGCCAGGAATTTGAACCACGGATCTACTAGTTTCCGTCCAGTTACTCTAACCCACTGAGTTACCATGGCCAACGTGCCTTCCTGACATTAAATTCTCCATTTGACTCGTATGTTTCCTCAGTAAACCACTACGGGCTCTCGCGTCCGAGACACGCCGTTTGTGGGAACGTACTCGAAAGTACCTAATAGTCGTAAGTAGTTGAGTCTTAGGCTTCATACTTTAAATCTATTATTTTAGTTAATTGATGAAATTAACTAGCCGTATATAGGCTAAGGTTTTTTGTAGAGTCAAGATGAAAAATTCAATGTCATGTCAGGACGGCACGTTGGCCATGGTAGCTCAATAGGTTAGAGGGACTGGACGGAAGCCAAGAAATCCGTGGTTCAAATCCTGGCCATGGCATTGAATTTTTCATATTGACTCTATCTATCCAAAACCTTGGCCTGTATACGGCCAGTGTGAAGATATTACTAATTTTCATCAAATAACTGAAATAATAGGAGTTAAATGATAAAGCCTGAGACTCAAGCACTTACGATAGTAAGTCACCACAAACGGTGTATCTCGGATGCGAGTACCCCTAGTGGTTTACCGTGGAAATATACGAGTCAAATGGAGAATTTAATGTTAGGACGGCACGTTGGCCATGGTAGCTCAATGGGTTAGAATGACTAGACGGAAACATGGAGATCCGTGGTTCAAATTTTGGCCATGGAATCGAATTTTTCATGCTGTCTAGTTATACAACCTGCATCTGAAAAGTTTGGTGAATGGTTCCATATTGTACAACATGTGCTTTTGAGCTGCCCGCTCATACACATCAAGGGACATGTCAACAAACGCCCCTATCGTGCAAATCACTGCAGTAAAGAGGTGGTGCACGCTACCACGCAGCTAACGGGTTCAGTGTGGAAGCTCATGTCAATGCAACAGAGCGCAAAATGGAGCAACGCGCTAACAGCATGTTTTGTTTCAGATTAGGCAAAACGGCGTCGGTGACCTATAGGATGTTAGTGCATATGTACGGTGTTGGAGCAGTGAGTAAAAATGTGTGACTGGTTTAAACGCTTTGGAGACGGAAATGAAGCTGCCGAGGATGAGCCAAGTTCGTCTCGACCGTACACAAGCACAATCCCAGACAACATCGAGCGAGTGCAACGAATGCTTGCGGATGATCGCCGGCTGTCTTTAAGAATGATAGCAGACGAGATAAAGGCATTGGTCATGAACATTTGGGAAAGCGGAAAGTTTCTGCCTGATTTTTACATACTGACAGATGAGCAGAAGCGAGCTCGGATGGAAATGTCTGAAGATTTCATCGAAATATGTGACTGGAATACCCAATTGTTGGCAACCATCATTACAGGGGATGCGAGTTGGTGCTACCAATACAATTCGCAGACCGAGAGACAGTCAAAGGCATAATGTTCATCACAAAAAAATCAGCTGACAAAATTTAAGATTAAGCGCATGTTGATCGCCTTTTTTGACAGCAAGGGCTTAATCCATCATGCATTTGTACTAGAAGGTCATATTGTTAAAGCGGAAGTTTACGAAGGAGCTTTGAAACGGCCGCTGCAACGTATCCGGCGGGCTTGGCCTGAACTATTCCACAATGGACAGTGGAATTTCCTGCACAATGCCCGTCCGTGCACTGTGATCGGCGTGCTCAACTTTCTCGCTCAACACAAGGTCACTGTACTTCCACGCCCTTCTTGTTCTCAAGATTTGGCACCGGCAGGCTTCTTTTTGTTTCCCGCCTTAAATTAGCCTAGAAAGGCTTACGTTTCGCAAAGTTTGCGGATATCAAATAACGCGTGACCATGGTACTTCGAGAGATTCCAGAAGAAGCGTTTGGTGACAGCTTTCAACAGCTTTTGAAGCAGAAACCTCAGGTTCCAAGAGGGAAAAGATAACTAGAAATTAATACAACAGTAGAGATCATAAATAAGCATAATGGGAATAAAAAGGGAATAGATGATATAAGAAATAAAGTTAAAAAGAATATTCGAAAGAGCAATATAGTGTAAATGAAGGAAAAATCGGACAGGAGTTGCTTCTGAGCACAGAGACAAGGCAGGAAATAGAACAATAGAACAAAAACTCTCGAAGGTTACCCCGAGATCGAGACGCCAGTAAGGTATGCGAAGCTTAAGGGAAATTCAGCCAAGCATGATAGAATACCGTTATGACGCTGAGAGGTTCTACAACCCAAAGGGATGGAAAATATTACTGCTGCATAGGAAAGACTACGAAAGTGACAAATAAGAGAAAATTAAAGAAATAAACCCTGCCAATAAAATGTAGAGTAAACCACGTGATAGGCGTAAAATAGTAAAGGAATAGAAAATGGGAGGTGATAGGCGAGAAAAGCTAGAATAGAAGCTGGGAATACGACAGAGGAAAGAGCAGCACTCTGGTACTTAATACGAGGAAGAAGACGTGTTATTGGACGAGAGGTAGGATCCGATGTCGCCGCGCGAAGCAGAGTTATGGTCTTGAAGACAGTGCAAATATAGGGAATAAAGGGAGTTCGCAAAGCAACGTAAAAACATCGTTAAGGGGAAAGGAAAATTAGGAAGACAACGAAAGTGTTAGCAAGAGAGTAAAGAGAGCCAGGTTAAAGAAAATAAAGGAATTGAGAGACGGTCAGCACGACTTTTCGTAACCGAACCCTGAGAAAGAGATCCCAGCTAACCGACAATTAGACAAAACACCAACCTTTCCATCTCACCGTCAAACCCTTCATACTCCATCCCTAACAAAGCACTCAAAAGGACAACGACCCGAAAAGAACCCACATCACTTTACAACCGAAGTCAGAAGTGTATGGTAGCCAGTGACTTTGTTTTTTGTATTTTAGCAATAAAGAGTGTTTTGTTTTTGTATTTCTTTTAAATGTTTATTTTTATAGATATATTTTTACTTAGTGTGTAAGTTTTTTAGTGTCATTCGCACAATTGTCCTTAATGGGCGCTGATGACCTAGCAGTTGAGCGCCCATAAATACAAATCATTATCATCTGTAGCCAATGACTTTGGAGGTCAGTAAAGGCGTCTTTCTTCCCATTGATACCCCGCCATTAACTCCAATGGTCATATCGGCGGCCATATGGATGATCATATCGAAGGGGCTACCTCGTATTCGTTGGGTTTTACTCATTAGATCACGCATACATTCACACTAAATAAATAAATAAATAACGTATTTATTTACACGTTCGCACTCTCATGAGGAATTATCTTGGTTGGAGAAAAATCCCTACCCACACTACCAGGAATTGATCACGGGACAGCCAGTACGGCAGGTAAGTGCTCTACTGGCTGAGCTATGGGGCCATTCTAAAGGTGTCTTGTTTGTAACTCTTGATTCCAATGTTTCCTGAGCCCATTCAATGAACTTTTCAGACGTACCTGGTACCTCAAATTACTGAAAATAGCCCCTGAACATCTTTGTGTAACTGGTAAACACTAAGAGAGAGACAAAAATGTACATCCATTAAAGGAAAAAATTTTGTCAAATATGTTTTTTCGTGAAGTTAACTATTTCCAAGATAATCGTGTTTGCTAAGCTCCATTTTTAAAATACGTAATACTTTCCTCAAACTGGAACTGTTAGTATTTCTTCAGTTCTTGGCCATGAAAAGAGAAGCAAATTTCAAATGCGTTGCACAGCGTCTTATGCTTAAAACATTTTACTGTCTCTTAATACCAGTGCATTGTCCTAATTTCCATCCCCTACAAGAAAATATGCAATGAAGTGAGTGAGTAATCTTAAAAATGGCATGACAACTACTCATATTTTATATAATTTCTAAAAAGTTGCTCTTGTAAAATAAGCTTGTATACCAATACCTTTCTAACTATAAATGTATGATGAGCTCATGCAACAAATCCTAGAAAATCAATTTCTGATATAGCTCAAATCATCCAACAATTTCCAAAAGCTTCCTTCTTATCTCTTTCTTAACAAATTACATCAGAGGTCGTTTGTCTTAATTAGCATTTAATGGCCAGGAGAATAAACCTTTGAAAGAAAATGTGAAACACAGGTTATATTGGTTTCCTTTTATTAGAGGGGAATACTTGGAAGATATTTTCTAATAAAGTCATACATTTGTATAGGCACCAAATTAACCTTTATGCCGTCTAAACGATGAGTTGTTTTTAAATGAATGCAGCAACATTGTTTCCACTAATAAATGTTCAAAGTAAGCACAAAGGCAGCCATTAAAGTTACTAAAATATTTTGCAAGGAACCCAACAAACACTCACAACGAATCATCTGAATAGAAGTCTTTGACAAACGCATTATTTGATAGACAGTCTTCCCGATTCTACATACAAGAGGGAATAGTTGCCACTATAAACAGAGTACAGGCGAAATTAAAGACTCAATTAAGTTCCAAGGAAGCTGTACAAGCCTCAGAAGGATCGTTAAGGATCTGGGATTTAAGTGGAAAAAGACTAAAACAAATCGAAACGTTCTCACTGAAAAGCAAGATAAAGTCCCAGCATGAAATTTAATTCACCCTTCTTAGACACTCAGAGCAAAAAGATGGACCATTATATGTGCAGACATTATTATGTCCTCAAAAGAACCAGAATGGCGACAGTTTATAATCTTGGCATCCTTGCACCGATTCTACAGAGGAATATCAAGTAGTAACACAAGAACACAGCGCTTCCAAAAGAAAACATGTACCTTCAAGAACTGACAGGATTGATATTATCGTGGTAACGGGCATTAAAGTTTCGGCGAAAAATGGACAACAGACGGATAAGTTTCACGTAATTCTTGTTTCACAAAAGCTTTCCCCGTATCTCTTAACGGTCACGTGACCTTGTGCGGTAAAAATTACTTCGTTATTTAACATGGTGATATATCTGTGTATGTTGGAAGAGAATTGTCAAATTTATATTTTCGACTCTATTTTAATTAAATATATTACGCAAAACGGTTGATTTACCTTAAATGCATATTAATTCTTAAACGAAGTAAAGAGGAGGTTCCTTTGCTCTCAAGCACATGGCACGATAGCACGTGAGTTAGCGGTAGCGATGACATATTTGTTTATATGAGTTTTCACTGACCATGGTTTGAACTGGATTAGTCATATATCGGCATTCGAGACTACAAGAGCTAAATTATTTTATTGCACGTTTACTTATTATATGTATAATGGCAGAGTCTGGCGCCAGCTTTTTCGCTGAAGCATCGCTAGGGAAAACCTTTACAAAGCGGAAAAAAAGAATTGTGGTGCATGTGTTTAATGCACTCACAGAGAAAAATCCGTCTTTGTCAGTGAGAGAAGTTGAACAGCTGTGCTGTGAACTTACAGGGGTGAGTGTTACATTCGTAGGAAGATCACGACGTGAAATTGAGACAACAGGAAAGCTTACCACTCCAGGGGTGATATGACTGTGTGGCGAAGAGGTTATTTAAGGACAATCAAACCGTACCGGGATACCTTGAGGAGACTTGGGTGAATGAAGGACACACGACAAATGTGACACGAATTTTAAGACTGAAAGACAAGCACTTTTGCAAGGTATGTGTGCTGATTTTAAAAAATCCCAGTGGTAAAGGCCGAAGACCATTCATTATAAACTTGTTTCAGTTTCATTGCTCATTCATTCAGTTTCAGCTTGCTCGTTTTCATTATAAACTTGTATTTTTGCATGCCTTCATATTCTAATTTGTATGATTTTTATCTATCTTCCTGGCAATTGTTATGACGTTTACTGCAGTTTTAAATGTGACGGGAAGGCACCGCCAATGACCTATAGCGCGAAACCATTAGCCATTTAGGATGAGAGGGAAGGTAGTTGCATGCGGAGTGATACATGTCTGCGGGGCAAGGTTGTATGAAACAGAGATTAGATAACGAGCCTGCATAAGCAGATGAACATAGAGGTTGAGATTAGTGACTTGCCGGCCCAGATAGGGTTTCAGACTTCTGGAAGGTGAGAGAATATTCGATTTACGTCATTAGATGCCTTGTTTACTCCTGAAACATCTAGTGATTGTACAGAACAGTCTCGAATTATGAATGAGGTATTTAAGGAAGTGGTGAGTTGTGAAATGTGAGTGAGTCGCGAGAGTTAAGCAGAGAACAGCTGAGAGTGTTGTTGTAAACCGAACGCTGTTTGTTTATGTCATTGACCTTGGAATATTGTGCTGTGCTATGTGATGTAACGTTGCTGCTACGGAGTGTATTTCTACGCAAATAACGTTTAGAATTTGGCAAATTGGACTTTTAATTCTACGAACCCACAAAGTCACATTATTTAAGATAAAAGCACTTCTTATCATCTTTAGTATAGAAGTAAGGGAAATTTATATTAAGATTAAAAATAAAAACGTTGAACCAATTCGCATACTAAGTAAAACGTTCATAGACCGACCCATTTGTTAATGAAATGCGCTTGTTTTACATTAATCTCATACACCAAATTTGGTTTTAGGAAAGACCCTTCAGGAATCCTCCTGGTGATCCAATCAGTATAAAGGATACTAAATCGCTTCACTGCCCTATTATTTGGACATTAGAAAGTGTATTCATAGCAAAGAGTGCAATTTATTTGACATATAATTTAATGTGAAATGTTTCACTTTGTTTCCACTGCACGTATTTAGTACCTTCTGGACATAAGAATATCTCAGCTCAGAAGAATTCTGCAATGAATTATTTCCATTTCTTGGTTCGTATGGAAGTAATATGCCAACTCTTGCCCTTGTGACTAAACTTTTCGTGCTAATTATTATGGTGTCTGCACAGAAGTATTATTGCATCCAGCATACTCGAATATTCAATTTGCTAATAAGCATCAAAATATAAAACATATTAAAGTGCTTTAAGTGAGAAAGCAAGCTTTCTTTAAGAAGAAGTCAACATTTATTTTTTATTTAAACACACACAGTAGTCAAGTGCGAAAGGAAAACAGTAAGTAAGAATTGTGGTGTAACTTGGGAGATAGAATGCAGAAGCAAGAAATAAGAAAGGGCAAAAAAATAAAGGACGACGTCAGCACTGTAAACTAGACTAATCTCCGCCGACTGCAGGTACTATAAAACAGGGTGCTTCGTATAGCTACAAATGCTCCATGGTTCGTCAGAAACCAACAAAGTCATCATGAATTTGGTCTTCTACCCATTCACCAGTACATACGCCGGCTGGCACGACCTTTCTTTTACCATCTTCAGGAGGTCCCCGGCGCTATTACGTACGGATGTATTATTTTATCTTGACAGGAATCCTGCACGGTAGGGATGAGTAGCAACTGTGGTGGGGATAGTTAACCTATCGCCACAATGCGTCACACGCTTACGAGAGCGGAGTGCGGTGCACCAGGTGTCTAGAAGCAAATCTCACTCTCGAAGACAGTATTGCTCTTACAAACAAAGTTGTAATTCTTACTACGGTAGTAATCTCAACGCTTTTGTTGGATCTTAAATAGTACATAGGCATTTGGAACAAAACCCTGTTCTCCTCCAGCAGGCATGATAACCGAATTTCGGCCTTTCGACATCGCTGCAGAGTCCCTGTAACGTATTTCACTCCAAGCATATGGTCCAGTATGTGCTGAATTGATATATTTCATCCATATAAACTATATAAACTTCACTTCAATATCTATGAATATTTCGTAAATAATTAAGCAATTTTGCACGTATGGTACGATGTTGGATTAATATTTGTCTGTCACGCTTAGTGTTTTTTTTCATATAATTCATAGCTTCATAAGAACTCTTCTTAATGTTCAGACACTGCCTCGGAAGTCAATAGAATTTTGAAGCTTCATAAGCACTTTCTTCAGAGTTGGTCTTTGATTTTCTGTGCTTTAAAAATTATTCATAGTTCACCTAGCTACTTCTGCATTAAAACATCCAAATTAGATTACGTGCATGTTTTTAATCTTTTTTTTTTTCTGGGCATAGAGAAGGACGTTGTTGCGCTAGCACCAATGTCTTTTCTTTCCTTAATAGCTCCAAAATTGCTTTTAGACACAACTGTTGCCTCAGATGCCCTTTCCCAGATTTTTATAGCAGACCTAGACCATTGTTCCTTTTGTATAAATCTATAGACATTGGCTATTACTTCTCGTGTTTTTAAATGTAGCACTTTATTTCCTAATGTGATGTTAGGAGGTGCCATTTCTAATTGCTCTCTTGGAACCAGGAGACACACATTTTGAAACAAGCTGTAGTATTACCGAGCAGCTCTGCACGTGTTTACCCGCTCGCAACTGATACACATCTGACCCGCCCACCCCTCCAGTTGCAACCGTTCTCAGGTGGAAACGTCCAGATACCACTGCGCATCACTCTCCATCTGCCAAGATGTAAAAATACATCTGTACAATCTCGGCGCTCGCACTCGCCAACCAACTCACAACTGACACAAGATCTTCTCCTGAGCGACCTCTACAGTACCGACGACCCGGACAAATGATACCTATCAAACTTAAAATCCTCAATTTGTGTTACAGTGATCCTGTCATATTTAGCTAGTGGCGTCGTTCACGGTTACCTCAATTGATATGTATACCTTTGCAAACTTTCTCAACACAATAACAAACATCTGTAAAGCATACTTGCTGATCGATGGGCGAGTTAAAAAAAAAACGCCACTGAAAGCCACTAAAGTGTAGATGATCGATGGGCGAGTTAAAAAAAAAAAAAACGCCACTGAAAGCCACTAAAGTGTAGATAAACATAACCATTATGAGAGGCAACCTTAATAGATAACTGGGAGCATAGGATTGCAAGGAGGAACGTCAGTAGGTAGATACCTGATAGGCAGACAAACCGAGGACGACTTCCAGCTGCAGGTCAACCGCGACAGCCAAAAGGAAAAAAAGAAATTGTGACACAATCCTGCGGGAAAATAACTAATCCTTCTCCGAAGAGCTACCCTACAACAGTAATATCCATATGTTAACGTTAATTGTAAATTGTGATATTCAGAAAAAATCCCAAAGGGCAGGACTAAAAATAAAACACAGAATACAAAGTATTGGTGTGTGTATCATATTTTATTTGTTGATAAAAGTATATAAATGCTTTTTTTTAACTCTGATAAGTAAATGTTAGAATAGTTCTTCGTCTACAAAAGTTTTCTCTTCATTATCTACAATCAAGGGAATAATATCTATTTGTAGGATAGATTACTTAAAAATATGCCTCCCCAGCAACGTGAGATCTTGTAATAGGTAGTTTCTGAGTTTGAATCTCGTTGGTTCGGGCAATGACCTGGCTTTCCTTGTGATTTTCACAGTTTGCTATAGTCCGTGTTCCTAATTTAACCTCTTCATTTCCCAGGTATCATATATGATACCCAGATTTCAAATTTTTTGTAAAATCCCTAAGCGTGTATTTCTATCTGGAACTAGTGGTATCATATTCAATACTTCAAGCGGAATGCAACTTTTACATGTTTCAAGCTTAACTGATCTACCAGGAGAGGGCAGAGCACTACAAAATGGAGCTTCCCAGCTGTTCCTACACTGCTCGCAAATATAAAGGTAAATGCATAGCTATTTCTTGAAGTGTGTGTGTGTGTGTGTGTGTGTGTGTGTGTGTGTGTGTGTGTGTGTGTGTGTGTGTGTGTGTGTGCAAATAAAAGTGCAATTTAAGCGCTTGTAAATACTGTACATAACAAAAAAAGGACACTGTAAGACACTAACATAATAAAACTGTTCTCGGTGGGCTAAGAAAGGTCACCGTATGGGATTTATATAATTCAACGTAGACAATAAGCATTTAATTCCCAAAATATAACCTCAATGAAAATTTTCGCCTGTAAGCCGGGCCCCTTTGTACCAGCACCAGGTCATTAAACTGAAAATAAAACCCTGAACCTGAACCTGAATCTGCAGTCTTGAAAACAGTTTTGATATTTTATGTTTCATTTGAGCTTGCTGTTGTTATTGGTTATATTGGATGATTATACTAGGCATCCATGTGGAGTTTATAGTTTGAAAATATAAAGGTATCATATTTGATAAATTGGTCCTTTAGCACTTCAATGTCAATATCTTTAAAACTTAGTGCTCCTGTTTCACCTTCATTTGTATGCCTCACAGAGGATGAAATGATAGCTTTGTTTAATCAGCTAGACCCAGATGTA
Source organism: Mantis religiosa (assembly GCA_030765055.1). Lineage (NCBI taxonomy): Eukaryota > Metazoa > Arthropoda > Insecta > Mantodea > Mantidae > Mantis > Mantis religiosa. The sequence goes on from CM060958.1 coordinate 123,102,827, forward strand.
TCTGATTTTGAGTTTGAGGACAGCGAAGATGAGTTTCCACAGAATGCTGCATTGGGTGGGGAAGATACTAATTCTTCCTTGGAAACCTCAGATGCGGAACCTCTGAGTCAGTGACAAGCAGTTGTCAATATAGGTACAGCAGAAAGAAGAAACCTACAACATTCTTATATTCACATGGACATGTAAGTTTAGTTCCGTTATAGTAACGTTTACTGAGTAATGACGAAGTTTTGTTTTTGAGGTTATGTAGGCCCAAGAGAAATAAAATTATCGTTTTAATGTTTGTTTTTCCTGAAGTAACCTTCAGATGGTTAAGGTACACTACTTTAATGCTCATCTTGCTGTATATATATATATATATATATATATATATATAATATCTGAATTTTGGAATATACTGATTTGTTTTTACTTTTCTTTTTCAAACAGATTTTCATCAATTCAAAGAGCTTCACCACAGCCATCGTCTGCTTTCACTGTTCAGAAACCTTTTGATTACTTTCAAGATTATCTGAGTGACAGGTTTTTTAAATTAATAGCAGAGCTAACTAATTTAAGGGATGTACAACATATTGCCAGATCATTTGGAATCGATTCTGATGACATTAAAACATTCTTTGGATGTTGTATTTCCACAACATTGATGGTTATCCACATTTGCAGAAAATATCGACTCCCAAGCTGTAAGGCATTAACATTCATCACATGTTCCTTCTGCAAATTATTTCTTTGCATCAATAATGACAGGAACTGCTTTTTGATCTTTCACAGTTTGTAAAACAAAACATGTATTTGTAAGGTTATTACAGAAGTACAGAACCACAGTATCATATATGATACTTGTTTCATTATGGGTCTGGGGAGGTTAAATTCATTTTTTAGAGATTGTAAAATCGGGGAAATAGCGATGGGTGCTTAGTGCGGGTTTACGCAATGCTAGCGCTTGGAAGTTTAAATCCTCATCCCTTCCTGGGTGTGCTAGTTCTTGGGAACCACGGACTGCGGTTGGCGCCGGTTATAGATCGGTGTGCCACTCTGGAAACGTTGAGGACCCCGCCTTTAAACGGATCTGTTTCCCCTTTCCAGAGGTCACATCACAATCAGCCTACTGAGATGTCCTAAATACTGCGGTAACCTTCAGTGGCCAGGGACCACCATTCATATGGACAGGAAGACAGACAACGTCTCAAAAACAGTATATCTTTTAATGAAACACACTTCCGAAAATTTCGTCCATCTTCCTCCTACCTTTCGTCCTGACTCCCAGTAATGATACATAAATAGTTAAAGCTATTTAACAATTTGTATCTGCTATGCCTGGAGGTTACAGCGAATGTAATTAATTGTCTGTATGAAACAGATTCCGGATTTACACAATGCAGTTTTAATGCCAATTTCAATCGCGGTTTTTGTTGGTAACTTTATTATTTATATGAGAGAGGGAAACCATATTAATGAATGTTGTATACTCTGAGCTATAAAACAAATATACATTCTACCTCACTTTCTATATTTCTGCATTTTATGTTATTCAAAGAGCGTAACCACATTACTAAATTTTATATTCTCTGACTCAAACAATAAAAACAGCGTTTCCTTTTATATTTAAACTACAGTTTAGTATATATCTGTGAAATATTGTTGAAATGAAGTAAATATAGATACAAGCTTTAGAAAGTATCACATATTAATATGTAGAAAAGTAATATTAGTGCACTTAGTAGCTGGCATGCTTTAATTTATAAGAGTACTCAGTCAGACTACTAGCTGTTCAAATATTTTCTACGAAAAACGCTTTTTCTATCCTCTTCGGGACCATCTTCAGCTGGGGCTGCTGCAACTACTCGAGAATAGTAGTAGTAGAGTAATCTCTGTTTCATATAACCTTGCCCCGCTAACATGTATCACTCCGCGTGCAACTACCTTCCCCCTCATCCCAATTGGCTAATGCTTTCGCACCACAGGCCATAGGCGGTGCCTTTCCGTCACATTTAAAACTGCAGTAAGCGTCATGATAATTGCTAGGAAGATAGATAAAATCATACAAATAAGAATATGAAGGCATGCAAAAATAATGAAGTTTATAATGAAAGTGAGCAAGTTGAAACTGAATGAATGAGCAATGAAACTGAAACAAGTTTATAATGAAAGGCCTTCGGGCTTTTCCAGTTTTATTTTTTAAACCCAGCACACATACGTTGCAAAAATACTTGTCTTTCAGTCTTAAAAGTCGTGTCACGCCATACTTGTGTGTCCTTCATTCACCCGAGTCTCGTCAAGGTAGTATATTTTGTGATGTGTATCCTGGTACAGTCTGATTGTTCATAAATAAGGTAGGCCGCGAGGTGGCTCAGTGGTTAGACCACTTGACTCTCACCAAGGTGACCCGGGTTCGATCCCAGGTGACCGCAAAGTGAGATTTGTGGTGGACAACACGGCGCTGGGGCGGGTTTTCTCCGGGATCTCCGGTTTCCCCCAGCTTCTCATTCCACCGGTGCTCCATCTTCATCTCATGTATCATCAGTGTCATCCCTGCGGTGCCGTATGTAGTAAAAGAGGGCGTTAAACACTACACATTTTTTTAAATAACATCTTCCACACACAGCAATATCGCCCCTGGAATGGTCAGTTTTCCTGTTGTATCAATTTCATGTCGCGATGTTCCTACGCATCTAACACTCACACCTGTTAGTTCAATGCACAGCTGTTCGAGTTCTCTCACTGACGAAGACGGATTCTTCTCTGTGAGTCCATTAAAATCATGCAGCACATTCCTTTCGCCGCTTGGATATGGTCTCCTCTTGCGATACTTCAGCGAAAAACTGGCGGTGGACTCTGCCATTATACATATAATAAGTACATGCGCAATAAACGATCAATAAAATAATTTAACTCTCGCACTCGGCACAACACACCTTCGAATGGCGATATATGACTAATCCAGTTCAGGACAAGGTCAGTGATAAAAGTTATATAAACAAACATAAAATAAAATATATACTTAATATAAAACTTATTAAAGAAAAAAATATTAAAGAAAAAACTGAGTATAAGTTTGTTATCATTTTCAGGTTAAACTTTTTTCTTTAATTTTTCTTTTCTACCGCTGAAGCACGTGTTATCGTGTCATGTGCTTGAGAGAAAAGTAACCTCCTCTTTACTTCGTATAAGAATTAACCTGCATTTCAGATAAATCAACTCTGCAACTCTTGTGTCCAAGGGCACAAGACGGGATGGAAGTGGATACCTCATTTACGCGCGCCAAGCCCTAAGGGGAAGGCTACCGATGAACCTCGGTGGGGCCGCCTGGCGACCAAGCACACCTTCTACTAGCTCTGCAGGCTAGTAGCCGGGAATATTGATGGATTCCCTCCACCCCGTCCGGAGACGTACCTGATTCCCAAGGGTATCGCGAACCACTGCCCCCTCGAGACCAACCCACTCCGAACAACTCCCAGAGGGAGGGGCTCGAATGTTCGGCCCGAGGTTCTAGTAACGTCAGAGGTACCACGAGTGCTAAGGGTCCGCTGCGCCCGCACCACGGCAGCTGAAGGCCTGGGATAGCGCAGGCCTGAGGAGGGAGCAGCTGGCGGAGACAGACTTGGGGCCACTCTTGAGAGAAGTGGAGGCAGGGACAAGACCAACATGGGAGGACATTGCATCAAGAAGCGCCACCTAAAAGTCGTACTGGGCCCAATGGAACACACTGAAGACAAGAGATGGCGTGCTGTTCCGGGTATGGGAATCGCCCGATGGGAAGACGCAGAGAGAACAGTTGGTACTTACCCGAAGTAAGGTCCCGGTGGTCTTGGAGGAAGTGCACGTCGGTACTTCAGGATACCTGGGAGCAAACCGAAAAATCAACACACTTCAACAGCCGAGGCAAGGAGCTTACCCGGTGGTGAAGAGGATTAACGACGTGATTTACCGCATCCTGAAGGTGCCCCGAGGAAAGATGTTGGAGGTACACCTGGATTGTCTGCCCCGCTACAATGGTGCTGTTCGGCACGACCAGCCTTGAGGAGGGAACAGTGTCGCGAACCCGTTATATACGATAGAGCGGCATATGTACACAAAAGAGCCGGCAAATAAAGATAGCGGCGATAAAAGACTTACTGACACAGATAAGTGAGGTAAATGGAAATTTCTAGTGACTTCTTGAATGATAGAGCTTATTCGGTTTCTGGTTTGTTTTGGAACAGTCTAGCAATTAACAGTGAGGTATTTAAGGTAGCAACGACTCGTCAAGTGTCAGTCGTAAGTAGAAGTAAACAGCTGTGGAGTATTGTTGTAACGAGAGCTGATGTAATCAGAAGGCCGTTGTGGTCATCGAGCTTGGTAGATTTTGATGGTGTATGTGACGTTCTGTTACGTAAGAATTTAACAGAGTGTAGTTCTCCGGAAATAAGTAACTGTTGAATTTCTGAAAATTGGAACTTTAATTCAACGAACCCAGAAAGTCACAGTATGTTTCAAGTCTAATGGAAAATTTTACACTCAGTAACTCTACTGCGATTAGCATAAAAACAAATAGTGAGTAAATCCCTGAAGAGCGATTTGCAGTGCAACCATAATATTTTCATAACTGTCTCGTGGGCTAAATCTATGTAGTAATAAGTTAGATTTAATAGGTATTGCCTAACTCTACATATAAAGATAACCAAAATTCAATGCCGTTTAATCCGAACCGGTTTTAAAATATTTAACCGTCGGTTAACTGTAGTACTAAGAGTGTAGAAAAAAGAGACATTGTGACGTGAAGTAGCTAAGGAATGCCATGTGAACGTAACACCCTGAATTTAAATTTGTTACGTTTATGTTTTAGTATTTTGTACTCTTTTTGCTGTTATTTTGTTAAATTGGTATCTTTGGAGATATTTATGTAGTAATGTGCAAAGTGCATTACATCCAAGTCATGAACCTCTAATTCCCTTAACCTTTGATTTCTTGGATCCTTTGGTTTCCTTAACCTTCCATTGGTCAATATGCATGAAATTTGCAACAGAATTCTATTAAAAAGCTTGAATTACCAACTAGTTTTACCAAGTTTCAGAAATGACTAGGTACATTATGATATAATGTAATGTCACTAACTTAAGGCTATATACGAGGGCTGTTCAATAAAGTATGATTACTCTTTTTTTTGACAACGTACCTTTATTCATCCTCATAACTTTTATACTCCTTCTTAAAATAGTCTCCCCTGAATGCGATGCACTTGTCACAGCGTTCCTGCTAGTCTTCAAATACATGCTGGAATCCATTTTTGAGTTATCCTTCAAAATCGCCTCCGCAGCCTTCGCCGCTGCTTCAGATGATAGATAATGCCTCCCACGAAGGGTTTTTTCAAGTTAGGGAATAGAAAAAGCTCACATGGGGCTAAATCCGGACTTTAGACAGGGTGAGGGTTGCACTTCACGTTGATTTTTGCAAGATATTCAACAATAACATTGGCAATTTGCGGCCGCGCATTATCGTGGTGCAGCAGCCAGCTTGCTTCACGAAAATGTGGTAATTTGTGCCTGATATGGACTTGCAATGTTTTCAGTACATCCCTGTAGTATTGTTCAGTTACTAATGTGTGTACAGTTACATGATAAACCATTCCATGAATATCAAAGAATGAGACGACCATATCTTTCCCAGCAGAAGCAACCACTTTTGCTTTTTGGGGGTTGGTGATGAAGGAAATTTCCACACTGAGCTTTCCTGTTTGCTTTCGGGATCGAATTTATGCAGCCATGTTTCAACAACAGTGATTTCATTTGAAAGGAACTCCGGATCCTCCTCTAAGATCAGCTTTAACTGCATGCAAACCTGGAAACCATCAGGCACAAACACGTCTTATGTGTAATGTTTCTATCAAAAACGTGTGGGTGTATCCAATGAAATGTTCAATATTTCAGAAAGTGATCTTAAGGTCATTCGTCGATCCTCTCTCACAATGCCAGCAGCAGTGTTGATGTTTTCTTCCGTAAGAGCAGTAACTGGAGCAGCAGGTCGACCTTCGTTTGAAATTGTCTCATCTCTTTAAACATTTAAAACCTCCTTCGAACTGTGCTGTAGGGAAGAACAGACACTCCATAGGCCTCCTGTAACATTGTTTAGTTCTCAGCTGAAGATTTGTTGAGACGAAAGCAGAATTTCAAAGCCGCATATAGTTCCTCGCGTGTTACCTCCATTGCAGCGGTAGGCGATACTGAATGTGTCTGATTTTGCATGGTCATCACAGGCGGGAACCAGGAGTACCAACAATGAAACTACTACGGTGTGGTTTTTTTCACATTAAGCTAACAGAATATAATAAGATTGAATTTTATTGCGAAAAATTATGACCGTAAAAGATTATGATCATTCTTTATTGAACAGCCCTTGTATTTGTTTCGAGAGGAGAGAGAGAATATTGAAGTACAGTTGAACTCTATTGCTTAATTCAGTGGGTTATGTTATACAGGGGTATTTGTGAATTATGAACCTGGGATAATGCTACACGTAGTGGAATAATGTTAAAAATAAACCAAAATGCTCTGCGACAAACAGAAATTCTAGAATTATATAAATAAAAACCATATTATTCTACATAATCCTTGAGCAGTCCACCAATTAGTATGATACAATTTAATAGTCTTAGAAATTTTCCTTTTCGGAAAATAAAACTTTAGGGTTAAAACTTGTACCTTCTCATAAAATAAAATGAAATGTGATTACAAATGTAAAAGGCAAAATGGAGCTATTCTTGCATTCTTATTACAGTCATGTTAGAGGAGATGTCGTAAGACCTCCTACACGAGATTGCAGATAGAACCTCGATGTTCAAATTTAACTTTTACAAACTCAAGTTTGTCACCTTGTGCTACCTATATGTCTACGTGGCAGTAAATGGAAAATAACATAGTAGGGATTAATTTAATTCATACAATTTTCACTTGTTTAACCATCACTTTCAGGAAACGGCTATTCATATTCCAACAAAATGATATTTCGTATTTACTTGTGGAATTTTACGTTCATTTTCTAATGAATTATAAGGAGTTATTGCTTTAGTAATATCAATCTCAATTCTACTTTTTATACCTTTCAAAGTTACAAATGCCCGCCTCGGTAGCGTTCAAGACGTCCCAAGTTCGAATCTCGGTCAGGATGAGTTACCTGGATAAGGTTCTTTCGACAGTTTTCCCTATCTTGAAAGACGAATGCCGAGTAACTCTAAGCTCTATGGACCCTGTGCTAATCTGAGCATCATTGCATCCATTCCATTCAACGTCCGATATGACTTAACGTTGGAGGACGTAAATTACAAAAACGAAAAAAAGAAGAAAAAAGTTACAAATTCTTGGCAGACTAAACCCCAAAAAGCAATTCTGAATGTTCATGAGTGTGTGCATGCTCTCAAAATATAAAGTAAGTCAAGCATAACATTTGATGTTTAATTTTAGAAGCTTACAAGGATGAGATGCGAAAATGTTCAAGATAGTGTACTTCAATGTGCATTTTACATGGAACAATCTTTGCTATAACTTATTTTCTAAAAAATAGCTTAAGTATTTGGATTAAAACACTGTATGTGTTCACTATTTTGATGAAGAATAGCATTTTGTTCTTGAAAATTCTGGAACCAGCCACTGATGTGCTCTTGTTCTTGAATACTCTGTCAGTAAGTGTTAACCTTTAATAATCCGAAGAGTAACGGGAGTTCTCCGTATAAAAGATGTAAATTTTATTAATGTACAAATTTTCTGTCAAGGAGTCATTTCTGATGTTAACTAATTTATATTTCCTTTGTTATATTATAATTCATTTATTATGAAAACTTGAGATAATATGCTTTATCATAACAATGGCATTTCTAAAAGTAAGATACCTATAAATCATGGCTTATTACAGTATACAAGAGCATAGAAAGTCTCCGGGGCCTGAGACGCATTGCGGCTGGAGAAGGTTCCCGCACCCCCTGGACAGGTTTATGACACTCCATGTCAATAAAGTTACTGTCCTCCACAGGAGAGTAAGTCTCTGAGGCATGAGACGCAGGTGTTTGTAGAAGGCTCCCACACCCCCCTGGACGGGTTTATGACACCCCATTTCATTAAAGTTACTGTCCTCCACAGGAGAGTAAGTCTCCAAGGCATGAGACGCAGGAGGGTTGGAGAAGGTTCCCACAACTTCCCTGGGCAGGTTTATGACACCCCCATATCAGAACAGTTACTGTCCTCCATAGGAGAGATAGCCTCTGTGGCCTGAGACACAGGGGTTTGGAGAAGGTTCCCACACCTTCCCTGGACAGGTTTATGACACTCCACGTCAGTACAGTTACTGTCCTCCATAGGAGAGGTAGCCTCTGGGGCCTGAGACGCAGGGGTTTGGAGAAGGTTCCCACACCTTCCCTGGACAGGTTTATGACACCCCATGTCAGTACAGTTACTGTCCTCCACAGGAGAGGTAGCCTCTGGGGCCTGAGACGCAGGGGGTTTGGAGAAGGTTCCCACACCTTCCCTGGACAGGTTTATGACACCCCATGTCAGTACAGTTACTGTCCTCCACAGGAGAGGTAGCCTCTGGGGCCTGAGACGCAGGGGGTTTGGAGAAGGTTCCCACACCTTCCCTGGGCAGGTTTATGACACCCCATGTCAGTACAGTTACTGTCCTCCACAGGAGAGATAGCCTCTGGGGCCTGAGACACAGGGATTTGGAGAAGGTTCCCACACCTTCCCTGGACAGGTTTATGACACTCCACGTCAGTACAGTTACTGTCCTCCACAGGAGAGGTAGCCTCTGGGGCCTGAGACACAGGGGGTTTGGAGAAGTTTCCCACACCTTCCCTGGACAGGTTTATGACACCCCATGTCATTTCAATAACAGACAATTCAATAAAATTCTGATATCCTCTACTTTTGTGAATAAATTTTCTCGGTTTTAGTGTACAGAGTGAACAGGGCGCATGTTTAGTTCTTTTATTTAACGGTTCGGCTCCTTGTGTAGTCTTCGTTCTCTGTCCCACACATTCGCTGTGGTTATCCGACTGTGTATGGGTGGCACTAGATGTCAAATTCCTCTCAGGAGCTTCCTTTGCGTTGGTGGACAGTAGGTCCTTTTCGGAGCTCCAGGTATAAGCCATGGCATAGTGACCCACTTTTCAAAAACCAACTACTGCAATGGTCTGCTGTATTCTTCTAACACCTGCAGGAAGTGTGTAACTTTTTACGAAATTTTATCTTAATTAACATGAACTAAACGGAAGAAAAAGCTTGTGTCAGAATAGCTTACAGAAGAATGGTTAGCAAAAGTAATCTGAGCACAACACAGAGCTTCACGTTTACGTTTTAATTAAGTACAAAGTATGTTCACAAGGGATTGGTTTTATTCACGATAGCTGTAATCGGATTTCGTTTGATTCTTTCACAAAACGTCCTGTTGAAAACATATGATATTTAACCAGCCAAGGGTGGCGCAGTAAGCGAGATTTGCCTCCATTCATTCCTCTGTAAATGGGGAGCGTTGCCTTAATTACATTTCCACGTTCCAATCACTAAATTCGCATTAGGTTAGGGCCACACAGCAAACTGCGTCCTGTATACGGCAGATTAAATAAAACGCAGGTAACAAAGGAATTCTGTGGGACAGAAAAAGCCTGGATTAAGCCTGTAGCAGTTCTCGAATGTATCGGTTACCCCAACGAATCTTCAAGTTTCATCAAAGCTGTGTATGTAAACAGCAGACAAAACGTAATCCGATTAAATTGATTCTTTCCCTCTACGCGCTGATTCCAAATTAATTGGTACTCACCGTGCCCCATATTAAGGGTAACATGGGAATTGGCTTTCCAAACGGAAAATGCTTTGTGACTGGCCGTGAGCAAGATCAATAAGGAAATTAGGTTGTGCACTTTCTTTCCGACACATTCTATTTGCGACTATTACGTAAATAAGTGCATTTCCCTGTTCATCTGCCCTGGCGGTTATCAACAGTAATGGCATTTATAATTTATGATAATTCTATCTGACATGACGCTTAGAGACCCAGTGAAACTCATTTATTACCTGCTGAAGAACAGAAATAATTTTCATCTATGACTAAATTGCAGTAACGGCTCCATAAACCTCAGATTCAACTCAATTTAAATAATTAAGAAACTATATGACACAGGCGTAGCTTTACATTTCTCAAAATTGGGACTAGAGAAGGGGTACCTTTAACGTATTTCATTATTTGAAAATTGAGCTCTAAATAATGTGAATAGGTTGAATTAAAACCACGGCGCTTAAGGGAATGCAGCACCGAAATTGACTAAAAATATGGGAAAAAGTACTTTTGTTCTTTTGTTTTTGTTTTTGAGCTAATAAAATACCTTGAAACTTATAGTATCATAAACCACCTAAATTTATGAGTTTAAGGCATTTAAATACCTTCACATTACAACTTAAATGCCAGTGAGCACGTGCATGCCGGCCCTTAGTTTCAAATAATTCTGTCATTCTGTCATTCGATTGAATGTACTTAATTAATACATTTGAAATTAGCGGCAAGCTTTCTGGTGGAATTTTGTGTGTTGGTATGATGGTTGTTTCTTACAATTTGTTGCAAAACAGAAACAAAACTCTGGCTACAAATATTGAAAGATAATAGAAATGTTTATATTTTGCTTTTGTGAGAGCTTCTAACGGTTAGGATTTTCTTGTGTTTCTCGTTAAACTGCGTACTGCTTCTATATAACTGATGAGTTTTAGTGTGTCATTTAACATTTATAAAGGTTTCTATACATCAAAAGTCTATATAATCTGATATATAGGTTATAGGACTTTTTTTGTAATTTACGTCCTCCAACGCTTGGATATATCGGACGGTGAATGAGTTGGGTGAAATGATGCTCAAATGAGTCCAGGGTCCATAGATCTTAGAGTTACCCGACATTCGTCGTGAAGGATAAGGAAAAACACTGGAAGAAACCTTATCCAGGTAACTCACCCTGACCGAGATTCGAACTCGGGAACTCTTGAACATGAGGCAGACATGCTACCATCTACGCTACCGAAGCAGGTAGGTTATAGGTAAAATATTCTTTGACACAACTGACCTTTTGTTGACTATGCACATAGGATCATGAATAGGCTAAACGATACATGGGAAGAAACAACTAAACATAACACAACAATGGGAACATATTTGAGGCCTGATGTGGAAAGAAAACTAATGCCTGAGTACCAAAGTCTGGAATCAGATGAAATCCTAAGGAGATGTACATTGGGTAAGACACAAAATGCAAATGAAGGATTACATAACATGATATGGCATAATTGCCCAAAAGAAATATTTGTGTCAAAGAACAGACTTTAGGCTTCCGTGACATAAACCATTAGTGAATTCAATTGTGGTTGTTCTGCCTCACTCAAGCTGCAGTCAGACATAATGGACACAGATTTCACCAGCATCTCTAAAAATTAGCCAAGGGAAGGACCAATTACGCTTACTTCATTCAGCAATTTCTGCGAAGGTAACTTCTAAAACATCCAGAAGGAAACTGAAATTGAAGAAAACTGCTGCAGAAGAGAGGGAAGAAGCAGGAGGGTCCAATGTATCTATCTGGAGGGTTTTGGTCTTCTTCAAGGCATGTAGCTGAGAAGGACAATGTTTTGGTTTATAAAATTTGATTTACTCAGTTATAGTTTTTTCAACATCTTTTTTTGTCATTCAAAATGTTCCACACGATGCAGTTTTGATCCAGTTTCTCTAAAATTTTAAATACATGTTCCTAGAAGGCAAACAAATGTTTCTATCACATGAATTTTTAATAGCCATTATATTTTTAAAGTTATTGATACATAAAATCTAAGGTTTGATCATTTTTTGAGTATTTTTGTTTGCTCCATAACTAATTTTTTCCCTCTGGCCAAATGCTGAACTTCAAAAATTATTTACTCAAAAACTATTGTAGATAATAAAATTAAAATTTGAATTCGGTGTCCACTATGCATCAGAACTAAGTGGTAAACATTTCAGCAAGATTGGTTGAAAATTGATGGATTTGGGTTTTCGGTGCTGCATCCCATACATTGCAGTAACGGCTCCATAAACCTCAGATTCAACTCAATTTAAATAATCTAAGAACCTATGTGACAAAAGCTTAGGTCTAAATTTCTCAAGATTGGGACTAGAGATGGGTACCTTTAACGAATTGGATTATTTGAAAATTTAGCTCTGAATAATGTGAAAGCCCTATTGGAGCCTTAAAGCCCTATTTAACTTTTATTGTAGTAGGCAGGCTAGTAATATAACAATTCCGAGCGAAGGTGTATTAAGAAAACAAATACAAGTTGATTTGTTATTTCGTAGGAATATAAGGAAGACAGTTACATACACATTACTTCATTTGATTAATTATATGCTGCACGGTATAAGTAAAACAACAGGAAATGCTACAATTACGGTAACCTTATTTCCCATTAAGTTGCAATATGCATGCCTTATTTTAATGTATGCACATCATAAAATCAATTAACAGAACCGGTATTTTTGTTCATGTAAAACCCGAGGTTTGCAAAAGAAAACACAGTTTTTTCTGAAACCAAATGGTGAAACACATTTTATTAAAATAAGAGTTAGCAGTGTCACAAGGTTTCGACAGTTTCCCATTTAATTAACTAATTAATTAATTTATAACATTTTTAAGTTCAAATTGGCAGCGTTTGCCTTTGGAACAATTGATCATTGGAGTGATGTGCAGCTGTTTGTTTATACTGCGTACCTTTGTGTTTGTTTACTTTGAGTTTTGTTTTGTTTTATAACGAGGTCGCTAGTGTAACATGGCTCGCTTTAGAGGGTCAAAAGAGGTGAAATAATAATGTAGCACAGACTGAACATCAATATTCATTTGGCCGCTTCGTGGCTGAGTGGTTAGACCGCTCGGCTCTCTCCAAGGCGGCCGGGGTTCAATCCCAGGCGACCGCAAAGTGAGATTTGTGATAGACAACACGACCCTGGGGCAGCTTTTCTCAAGGATCTCCGATTTCCCCCGCCGTCTCATTCCACCGGTAGTCCATCTTCATCCCATGTATTATCAGTGTCACCGCCTGCGGTGCCGCATGTACTCGTAGTTAAAGTGGCGTTATGTACTACACAATTCATTTATCGAAACATCAGTAAAGCCCACGATATTTCATGGCTAAGAATTCTGCAGAATGTGTTATTACCTTCAAAAGCATCTTAGCTTTAACAACATCCATGAGTTTACGTAATGTAGGAATTTATCTTCTCTATTCGTAAAACTCGAGAAAAGTTCTACGCACAACAATCTTTCTAACTCATAGAGCGGTTGTTGAAAGGTGTTGAAAGTTTGTCTCCCGTACACTTTAAATGCTGAACCTCTTTCAATATATGTTGCTATTGCTCTCCTATTTATAGATTATTTAACAGAATAATACTACAGTTATGATTCTTTTATTTACGAAACTGTAACACATTGCATATTAATTCTCTATTTTGTGAGCGTATGACTTTGTATGATGATGCTTACTTTTTGACTTGATTTGAACCCTTCCTACTGCCGAACGGTACAAGGAACGGTGATGTAATGCCGCTTTAGCTTTTTCACTCTAGACCGTCTCATTCAGTCTTTACATTTAAATTTTTGTTTCTGCTTCCAAACTATGGGACGGATGGGTGCAATAGGTGCAGACACTATACCTGGAAAATTCTATTCAGCAATATATTCAAGAAACCACGTTTTTAATAAACACGCGAGTAAAATATTTGCCTAGAAATTGAATTTAGAGTTTAAGTAAAAAGACTTAAATATTATTAAGGGACGAGAAAACCCTATAGAGTTTAATAAGTGATCCCCCTACTACCTCATATATTTCATCATGATGAAATTTTCGTTTTTTATTTGAAATTAATTGTACCTAATAGTGGTCCGAACTCTAAAGCCCCTGCCTTAAAGTACTTACAAAATAGTTAGGCGCCATTAGTGTAGTAGTCTAATGTGTTTATGAGATCTCGTAGTCGTTTCCTGGAATAAACAAGAGTCAGTTGGAGAATTTAATATCATGTCGGCATGTTGGCCATAGTAGCTCAATGGCTAGAGTGGCTCGATGGAGACCAGAAGATCCGTGATTCAAATCCCGGATATGGCATTGAATTTTTCAGTCTGGTTCTACCCTTTCATAGTGCGTTCTACACACGGCTAATGTGAAAGAACAATTACTTTCTATTAAATGTACCTAATTGTAGTCCGAACTATAAAGCCTGGGCGTTAAAGTACGGGCACGCCGTGGCTCAGTGGTTAGACCGCTTGGCTCTCACCAAGGCGGCCCGGGTTCGATCCCAGGCGACCGCAAAGTGAAATCTCTGGTGGACAACACGGCGTTGGGGCGGGTTTTCTCCGGGACCTCCGGTTTCCGCCGCCATCTCATTCCACCGGTGCTCCATCTTCATCTCATGTATCATCAGTGTCACCGCCTGCGGTGCCGTATGTAATAAAAGCGGGCATTAAACACTACACATTTCATTTCGTTAAAGTACTTACAGCATAGTAAGTCGCCATTAAGGTAGTTGTCTCATGTGTTTATGAGATCTCCTAGTGGTTTACCGGAGAAACAAGAGTCAGTTGGAGAATTTAATTTCATATCTGCACTTTGGCCATAGTAGCTCAATGGCTAGAGCGGCTGGACGGAGACCAGAAGATCGGTGGTTCAAATCCCAGCTATGGCACTGAATTGTTCAGTATGACGCTATCTTTCCATAATTTAGCCTACACACGGCCAATGTGAAAGAACGATTAATTTCCATTAATTTACCTCATAATAGTTCACTATAAAGCCCGGAGCTTAAAGTAATTACACGCTGCAAGTCACCATTTAGGTAGTTGTCTCATGTGTGTATGAGATCTTCTAGTATTTTACCGGGAAAAACACGAGCCAGTTGGAGAATGTAAGGTCATGTTGGCACGTTGGCCATAGTAACTCAATGGGTAGAGCAGCTTTACGGAGACCAGAAGATCCGTGGTTCTAATCCCGGATATGGCATTGAATTTCTCAGACTGGCTCTACCCTTTCACTATATTTTGTTTTGTGTTCCTGATCACGTTGGTGTTCTGCTGACAACACAACTAAGACTTTCTGTTTCGTCTCACAAATCTTGTGTTCTAAGAATTATTTTAGCTCAGTTTAGGACTTTCATTATGTACTGCTAGGGCCTTCAATGATCTACCATGACTGGCAGCAAGTTGCGAGTGAATAAGCCACGTCGCATTTGGATAACCTTAGCTGGGTTGTGATTCCTCACCTGTCATTACGTTATATTTACGCATTACACATCTCGCAATGCAGCATAAATGTATTCAGATATACCAGTTTTTGATATTGCATACTACATGCCTTAATGACGAGAATCATAAGGGCAACTTAAAAATCTAAGGCCTGAAAAATAATTTAAGAAGTGGCAATATATTGTTAATGTCCAGTATCAAATATTTTATGTCACCAATTTAAACTTTTCAATCTTGATTAAGTGTCTACTGCTCCCAAAGTTCAATCCGGCCCAGAGCATAGTCTTAAATTGTATATAAAAGTGACGAAACTATTCCAGTAGATATACCACCATATAAAAGAACTCCTGAGGGAAAAGATTCGATTACCCACGGGCCTGACTGATATGATCCTTAAACCTGGCAACGTCGTTAGCGAAGAAATTTATTTTTACACAATGGGTATTTGGATAGCACTGGAGGTACAGATCTCCAGTTCCAACTTTCTTGAAAAAGGAAAATAAAATGCAATTCATAGAGAATATAAGATGGTAGGTTCATTTGCATGGAAATATCTCAAAGGGCAAGGAATAGGCGACAAAGGCAGAAAAACAGTTTCAGAGAAATGAAAAGGAAATAATGTCGATTCTCATATATTGTGGAGGGAGAAATTGGGGAATTCATTCCTTGTAAGATTTTGAAAATGCTGTACAAAGTTTGATATTTATATGTAACTTCTAGTTACATTTATCTGTCTCACCTTCGCTCTCTCTTTTTCTTCCTCCCTCCCTTCCTCCCTTGATTCCTTTCTCCATTCCTCCCTTCCTCCGTTGCTCCCTTGCCCCCTTCCTGCCATGCTCTCTTGCCCCCATCCTCCCTTAGCCCCCTTGCACCATTTCTCCAGTGCTCACTTCCTCATTTCCAACCTTGCTTCCTCCCTTCCTCCGCGCCTCTTTTCCTTTATTTATTTCTCTCTGTCTTTTTGTCACATATATAGCTACACAAATATTAGTTAATGCATTTTAGTGATATCGAGGAGATTCAAAACGTGGACTTTTCGAACAAACTTGGACTACGAAATTCAGATAGGACAACTTCTTCCAGTAGCTACCTGAGGCGAAGCGAATAGTAAATAAAGATCGATAACAAAGAAAAAACCAAATTTCGGTGAAAGATATTCTTATTTCACGTCCGCAGTAACAAAAAGCTGATGTGTTGCACTCGCATGGTTTTTCCTCTTCACTGTTGTGCAAACTGTGGACACACGCTTACATCATATTAATCGAAATAAATATTTGTATAAACTTCTTTTTGCATATTTTCTTGAAGATAAAACTGGTTTAAGAAAACGACAGTCCAATTCGTTAGGTGTGGGTCACCTTGTAACACATTGAAATTCCGTTCCCTTTGGGGACCAAGACAGAAGGAGCGAGATAAAAAATGTGTAATGGACTTCGCGTTAGAGAAACGTGTTTTACAATGAAAACCAACGACAAGCAATATCTTGGAAATGGGTAACTACACAGAACAAACAAAATAAGAAGAAATATTGACACATATTAATTGCAAACCTTTTTGTATAATAATATATTTTGTAACTCTTACAGCTTACAAATTAATGAAAAGATATGCAGAATGAAGTTAAAATAATAATGGGTGACTTAAATGCAAAAGTGGGTAGAGAAGAGATATACAGAGGAACAATAGGAAGACATAGCTTACACCAAACGTCAAATGATAACGGACAGAGATTAGTGCTTTTTGCAGCTGGGAAGAATATGGTCATAGCCTCCACATGTTATCCGCATAAAGAGATACATAAGCATACGTGGAAGTCACCAGATGGATTAACAAACAACCAGACAGACCACGTTTTGATTGACAAAAGAAATGCGAGAAATATACTAGATGTGAAATCATGCAGAGGAGCAAACTGTGATAGTGATCATTTTTTGGTCAAGATTAAATTTAGAAGTAAAATCTCCTATAAGAAAACGGAACGAGTTGAAGTTCCAAAGAAACTTAATATAGAAGAATTTCAAAACAAAGAAACTATCCAAAAGTATCAACAATATATAAAGGAAGAACTTGAAAGTATGGAATCAAGCACAATAGAAGGAAAATGGATAAAAATGAAGAAAGTTTTTTGGGAAGGAGCAGAACAGATAGTTGGATATGAACCAAAGAAAGGTAATAAACAATGGTTTGATGAAGAATGTAAAAAAGCAATAAATGAGAAAAATGGGGCATATAAAAAAAATGGATAGAAAGGCCAACAAGACAAAAAAGAGGAGAATATGAGAAGCTGCGGAAAACAGCAGATAAGCTATGTAGACGGAAGAAAAGAATTTATTTAGATAAACAGATAACAGAAATTGAAGAAAATATCAAAACCAAACAATTTAAAAAAGCATACAGAGAAGTGGGAATGATTAATAAGGAATTCAAACCACGAACAAACTTAATAAGAGGAAGAAACAATGAAATAGTGTCAAATGAAGAAGAAATAAGGAACAGATGGAAACAATATTTTCAAGAACTCCTGAACACCCCCATAGAAGAACGAAATATGGAATTAACACCAGAACAAGGAAGCGAAATAGAACCAAAACAGTTGCAGACGGAAGATGAACCACCAGACCAATTAGATGTAGCGATAGCCATTCAGAAGATGAAAAATAATAAATCACCAGGTATAGATGGCATTCCGGCCGAAATGTATAAAAGGGGAGGACAGACATTAAAAGCAATGCATGAGTTAATTACACAGATATGGGAAGAAGAAAGGATACCAACAGACTGGAAGAAAAATTTAATAGTACCTATATACAAAAATAAAGGAGACAAACTACAGTGCCAAAATTATAGGGGAATCTCATTGTTATGTACAGGCTATAAAATATTAACTTCACTCATAAATAATAGACTTCAGAAATACACAGAAAGTATAATTGGGGAGTATCAGGCAGGCTTTAGGCCTGGGAGATCAACCATTGACCAGATATTCATAGTTAAAAATATATTAGAAAAAGCATGGGAGCATAATATCGAAATACATCAAATATTTATAGATTTCCAAAAAGCGTATGACAGCATTAAAAGAGGGAAGTTACTCTCTATAATGGGAAGTTTTGGAATACCAAAGAAACTGATTAGTTTAACGAAAGCAACAATGGTAGAGCTCAAATACCATGTTAAAATAGGAACAAGTATAACAGATGAGTTTGAAGTACATTGCGGTTTGAAACAGGGAGATGGGCTGGCACCTACCCTTTTTAACATAGCATTGGAATATGTTATTAGACAAATGCACGTACGAACAAACTCAACAATTTTCTATAAGTCAGTACAATTAATAGGGTACGCAGATGATATTAATATAATGGGAAGAACGAGGACAGCAGTATCTGAAGCATACAGAGAATTAAAAGAAGGAGCAAAAACAATAGGCCTGGAAATTAACATATCTAAAACAAAAGCCATGATACAAAGTAGGAGAAGAAAGTATACAGGAACACTGGAAATGGACCAACATAACATAGATATAGTAAGGAACTTTAAATATCTGGGAACAATAATTAACAACAATAACGATGAATCGGAAGAAATAAAAACAAGAATCTTAATGGCTAATAAAGTTTATTACTCACTTCACGCAATACTTAGATCTAAACAAATCCATAGGAACAACAAAATTAGGTTATACAAAACATTAATAAAACCAGTACTGTGCTATGGAAGTGAAACATGGGTATTGACACAGAATTTGGAAGATGCCCTAAAAACTTTTGAAAGAAAGATTCTGAGGAAAATATATGGACCAATACAGGAAGGAGGGCAATGGCGTATAAGATGGAATGAAGAATTGTACAGCATATATAAAGATATAAATATTGTTCAGGATATTAAAATCAGGAGGATGAGATGGGCAGGTCATATAATAAGAATGGAAGAAGGAAGAATACCAAAAAGAGTCCTTAATGGTAAATTCTACAACACAAGAGCAGTAGGAAGACCGAGAATGAGATGGGAAGATGCCATACAGAGAGACATACAACATATATTGGGAATACGAGGGTGGAGGAAGAGAGCTGAAGATAGAGAGGAATGGAGGCACCTGCTGAAGGAGGCCAAGGCCCAGAAGGGGCTGTAGCGCCACTCGAGAAGAATGCAGAATGAAGAGCTCCATGGAAGCCTTTTCCTGAAAGCTCAAGGGGCACCTTCATTTTAAATGAAAATACAGATTAATTTAGATTACGGTACTTTAATCATAATCGTTGGATGATTTTTATAAATTCAATAAATTTGAAATATATTTCAAAAACCTATAGAGTAGATATTTGTGAGAGAGTTTTCGAAAAATTCCTACCGTGACCTTGGAAGACGGTGACTAAACTCATTTTGCCTTTTGCGTACTACTTTAATTACGGCGTTCTTTAAGTGCACACACACTTCTTTACGAGGGCAGTTCAATATGGAATGATCATATTTACGGTCATAATTTTTCAAATGCAATCTTATTATATTCTGTTAACTTAATGTAAAACAAATACGTCGTAGTAGTTTCATTATTGGTACTGCTGGTTTCCGCCTGTGAGAACCAGGCAAATTCAAAATGTTCAGTATCGCCTACCGCTGCAATGGAGGTAACATTCAGTTAAAGCTGATGTTAGAGGAAGATCCGGAGTTTCTTTCAAACGTAATCACTGCTGATGTAACTTGGCTACATCATTTTGATCCTGGGAGCAACCAGCAAAGCTCAGTATGCAAATCTCTTTCATCACCAACCGCCAAAACAGCAATAGTGGTTGCTTCTGCTGGGAAAGTTATGGTCATCTCATTATTTGATAATCATGGAATGGTTTATCAGTATGTTGTACCTGCACACACATCAGTAACTGGACAATAATACAGGGATGTCGTGAGAAACATTTTAAGTCTATATCAGGCGGAAAAGACCACATTTCCGTAAAGCAGGCTGGATAGTGCACCACGATAATCCTCGGCTGCATATTGCCAATTTTGTTGCTGCATATCATGCAAAAATCGACGTGAAGTGCATCCCTCACCCTCCATATAGTCCGGATTTAGCCCCATGTGACTTTTTTCTATTCTCTAACTTGAAAAAATGCCTTCGTGTGAGGCATTATCCAACATCAGATGCAGAGGTGAAGGTTGTGGAGGTGATTTTGAAGGATCTCTCAAAAACTGGTTTCCAGCATGTCTTTGGGGACCGGCAGAAACTCTGGGACTATGCATCGCAATCAGGGTAGACTATTTTGAGAAGGAACATCAGAATTATGAGGATGAGTAAAGGTACGTTGTCCACAAAACTTGTGATCATTCTTTATTGAACAGCCCTCTTATATAAGCTGTCTAAGGGAACCTTTTCAGCAATGTTTTGTGGAATAGGGAGGCATGTGTAAAGCTCCATATTAAATGTTTGGGTGGAATATCGGGGTTGGAAACTCTAAATGTTTTAAATGTCACGCGAAAATCAACAGTAAACCTTAAATTATTATTTCGCGTAAAGGTCTGGCTTTATAAAATCTTTAACCTTAATTCACAAATTTAACTTAGGAAAATAACAGCTAAAATAATAAAGCCATAGAACATTGTTAGGAGTCATGGAGGTGTTTTAAAGTCATTTTGGTCTACACAACTTTGACTATAAATGCTTCAGTAAATTTAGAACATTGCATGAGTCTGGAATAACTCCGTTTTCCCATTAACAGTCCCATTTGCCGTTGGAATCTCTGATATGTCTGTATTTCTACATAAGCTCTATTTTATACGAGGTCAGCGTAACATTTGAGGTACAAAACCACATGAACATAAAGCTCATATTTTGGAGTTATGCATCGTTTAAGTGATGGTACCTTCTGGTTGGAACCTTTGGAATGCGATGGAGCTTTATTTATCTGGGTCAACTGCAATGTACGTGCAGAATTTCATTAACATTGATTCAGTCGCGTTAGTGTGATGAAGTATTTATGCGGACCCTCCAATGAACTTAAGTTAATCAACAAGCAAAAGGAACATTAAAAATATATATTATAAGTATATTAAAAGCGTCAAGCAATGGAAAATGTGAAATTTTCCATTAGTTTATATGCATTTTTGGATGTTTTAGCCTTCATCTCACTCATCTAACGAGCAACAGATATGTTTTACAACGCAATTAAGAAAGAGAAAATGTCGTTTGCTACTTATTTATAATTTTACCGCGACTTCACCTCTATCGTAAACTTCCAGTTTGCTCCTCAGCTGTAAAGTATAGTTTAGGTCAGGTATAGGAAGAAAGGCACTTAAAGTGATAATTTACCCCCCCCCCCTATAGACCGCACTACTTTCAACAGTCAAGTATATATGGCCAATTAAATCAGTTGACCTTGTAGCAGTGTAGTCTTTGCAGTTGTGGCTTACATATGCCACAGGAATGCACGATGTCTAATCGAGACTACTTACTACATGGCAAAGCGAGAAGGCGTATCGGAAAAAATTCATAACACAGAGATGTTTACCTCAGCTTATAGTTTCTAAATTTTTTCATCAATTTTTAATTTACTGCTAATTCCAGTCAAAAGGTTCCACGCCCAGATCTCATTGAAATGGAAATTCTGTCTTTATCTGAATAAATAGCTGCATTTTTATAAATTGTTTGAAATGTAGGTGTGTGCATCTATGTGTGCGAGCGCATGCATGTTTCTGTATTTTCACAGCGTAATTAAAAAAGGGGAAGCCATTTAAACTATTATTATGATTATTGTGATGATTATCGTCGTCGTCATCATCATCATTATTATTATTTACTATCCAAATTTTTTATTCCTATTTTACTAAAAGATATATTAGGAATAGAGTTTACAAATTTATGAATATAATACAATTTTCAAAAACATAACAGAATTCAATATCAAGCAGACAAAGAGTAAACATCAAGATAAATTATTTAGCTTAAGAAGTATTTTGTTTAAGAAAGCCATGAAATATTAATAAGTTTTTTAATTCATCAGAATATGTGTAAGTGGTTTTGAGAAAGTGTAACCTAAGGATTGAAGCAATAATCCAAGTTCGTATCTTTAGAAACAGAAAAACGGGCAATCAAGTAAAATGTGAGGGACATCTTGAAGATGATTGCCACAAATACAATCATATGTGGATTTGATTTTGAATAGAAATAAGTAAACTGAAAATTTGCCATGTTCAGTTAACAATTGAGTGAGAACATAGGATTAACGAATTTACATTTATGTCTGTCAGAAACTGTTGAGAAATACAAATCCTTAGTCAAAGCACCACAATCACTTTTTAACCAGTATTAATTTTCTAGCCATGTAAAGACAAGGTAATTTTAAAGTTATATCACAGTAATCAGCACTTAAAAGGTCGACTACCACATAAACCTATTGTATTCTCCTATTCTCTTGTATTTATAAACAAATATTTAAAAAGTAATCTATTCATCACATAAAAATGAAGCACTTCTAAAGACAGTTTGTACAAGGATGGATTAATGAAATCATGTTGGGTGAACACATGCATTTTTCTAAAGAAAAAAATTCTTATTTAAAAAAAAAAACTATAGTGGCTTGGAGCATTCAAAATTATTACGCAGTTTAGGAGAAGGGCTGACTATGTCTTATTTCTCAGTGTTTCGGTCATTTGCCAGTAACTATTCAGATCTAACCAGATTGTATAGCTTCATTACCACGATACCAGCTTTAATTTATCGCCGAAATAAATTAGGATGCCAGCCCTCGTGGCTTGGTTGGTTGAGCACAGGGCATGGCGAAGCTAGGTCGTGGTTTCAAAACCCGCTAGTTGTGGCCGGCCTTCAAGTGGGTTTGAATAATTTCTCAGTTGGCTATTGTTAACACGGAAATCATGTGTTAAACCACCCCTCATGAGAGAATTCTCTGGGAATGGCAAGCATATTTTCCAAGGTAGGACACCGCGATGCCCCAAATTGTGGGACAATGCTATCTGCTTAGCTGAGGTATGTTTCTAAACGCGGCTATATGTAATAAAACCAATGCATGCCTCAAATTAAGTACTTCCTCTAATTGTGTTAAAAGCTGCTTAATTATCGGTAACTATAAAGCTATTTAAAAGCAAAAACGCTGGCCCCGTAGCTCAGGCGGTGTAGCACCTGTCTGCCGTCCCGGGTTTGATTCCCGGCCGTGTGGGTGGGGATTTTTCTCCAACCAAGTTAATTCCCCATCTTCCCCCGAGTCTGAAAGTATGAATGAGAGTGGTAATGTGTGCGTGATGTAATGATTAAAACCCAACGAATACGAGTTAACACCTTCGATATGTTCCAAAGGAAAACGGCCGCCGGTATGACCATTGGAGTTACATGCGGGGTATAAATAGAATAAATAAAGAAAATGTTCGTAATAGTTTACCTATAAAGGTAATACTTACTGATTTTACACAGAAATGACTTTCTCTATAAATCTGCAACTAATTATTAAAGTAATAATTACTATAAAAGCTCTTCATTCTACTTTATAAAATTCGAGGCTATAAAAGGAAGAATAAGAAAGCTTAACTTCATGCTCATCGTATTATGGTTAGAAATGGATTAGAGGAGTCCAGGGTTTAAGTGACAGAGAGTATTTTAAGAATGGTTAGCTATGTGATGACTTTGGCATTCCTTTCTCTTTGGACGGCGAAAAGAAACAAAGTAGTAAACAATAGTAATTTTTCTGTTTGGAAAAGTGTAATTATTTGATAATGTGCTTAAATTAGCAACATAGAATTCATAGGATATCTTTGTTAATGCCTCAAAAATTTAATTTCGAATAAAATGTGTCATTCAACGTTAGTGATGTTCTCAGTACAAGTTTTTCGATTTGTTTTGCTTCGCTATTTCTGCCAGTAAAGTTGAATTTCAGGAATTATTTTCAGAAAATTCACCCTATACCTTTTATTCCTTATGAAAATGCCTTGCATAAAGTTGTTTAAGACATTTTTGACAAAATCCTGATTGTGTACAATTTTCCATGTAGAAGTCAGTTGTGGATGAGATTTTCATGAAGACCTTAGTGGCATAAAGTGTGAATCTAGTGGCCGCGCCGTGGCTCTGTGGCTCAGTGGTTAGACCACCTGGCTCTCACCAAGGTGGCCTGGGTTCGATCCCAGGCGACCGCAAAATGAGATTTGTGGTGGACAACACGTCGCTGGGACGGGTGCTCTCCGGGACCTCCGGTTTCCCCCGCCATCTCATTCCACCGGTGCTCCATCTTAATCTCATGTGTCATCAGTGTCATCGCCTGCGGTGCCGTATGTAGTAAAAGTGGGCGTTAAACACTACACATCTCATTTTTTTTGTAAATCTAATCTAAATGTCGTTTTCGAGTTAAGCTAAACACACACACACACACATACACACACACACACACACACACACACACACACACACACACACACACAATTTTACTGATATATTCTTTTTACTCAGGGTGTCTGAGAAAATGCATTGTGGAGAAATGAGATTGGTTGTCATTTTTGAGCTCCACTACATAGTGAAAGTATGCAGAGGGAAAGTTAAAATCCTCATACTTTTCTACTACATAACTACTTAGTGTTATTTAGCAGCTTCAAAAATTATGGTCTGTGAATTCTCCCTTTCAAATAGTTTACTGGAACGGAATTACACATCCACCTACCAGAATACGGTAGCTAAACTAAAAATATTTCAAAACCACCTATCTTTACATAAACATTTACATTTTATAAAATGTTTTCTTCCCTTAAAAGATAGTAACAATATCAAACATAATTCCAATTTTATAACTGACTGACTAACTGCTATAATGCTACAAAAAACCTTTATATCGGGGTAATTGAGATGATTGTATTATTTTATTTAGATCAAATATATTTAGAGAAATCAAAACAAATACACCAAAGTTCTATCGGAATTAAAACATGTAATTTTACGGTCAACTCCATCGCCTTACTTAAGAGAATACGGTGGTATAGGTATTTCATTGTGGTAAGTATAAAGATAAACTTCAAAGAAAAACATCGCAAAGAATTCACAACACATCTTAAGTAACCATTAAAATTGTATGTTTTATTTCAGAATGTATTTCTCTCAACTTTTATTTGTAGCACAAACCATTTCCGAAATATGAACTCGAAATTTCAATTCCTCTATCATTTTATACTACTGTTCAGTAGCTTCTCGCAATATTATAGGGGGAGTGTGGGATTTTATGCCCATAATGTGGTAAATCACATACATACTCCTGCCTGTAAATTTAGTTTTCTAAATCCCAATTGCACTCACAAATAATTGTTTAATAAAATTATTTCTACATATTTTTCTAAGTGCATTATGAAACTACTTCTGCTTATTTTTACTAATATGAAGTATACAGAAAAATCAGCAAGCTTTCGTTGTAATGAGGTGTAGAAGCTAAAAGAATAACAAAAAAGTCTATTTTGTAAAGACAATGGCGTTTGTGTATCACATTTTGTGTATAGTTTTCGCTGCCCTTAATGCTAACACCACCACATTTTTGTTTTCAACTGTGGATTCGTATTTTTCTACTAAATATAGTAACACTGAATTTATATAGGGATACATTGGGCACTTTTGTGACAGAACCGTCTCTAAATAAATGAAAGACAAAAAGTAGCTGTTACATACACCTTCATAACTTGGCATCAATAAATGACAGGCGAAATAATCCTGCTTCTGAATACAACTATAAATGGAAGTTTATATATTGCACTAATGTCCGATTTCACCAACAGATATTAAGACTTAACACGAGTTTAGCAATAGTTAAAACAAAAATTGCATTCCACCAACAAGTGTTTGCGTAATACTCGTGTTAAATCTCTTGTTAAACTAACAAGCCAAATTTCTTATGTAAAGTCCTTAACAATTGTAAATATTCAAGATGGCGAGCACGAGCTCAGCTGTTGATGTAGATTTGCTATATATAAGACTGTCTAAATGGCATTCGTAATAGAGTACGGCTTATGAGGAGAAATGATTTTGAGGAGCTATTCGAAGAAAATTTTTACGGAGGTACAGACTGTCGAAACATGTTGCTATGAAGGTTACTGCGGAAGTACAAGAGAGATTTGACCATGCAGCGAAAGGTATATGGCGATCTCGCCTTTGCTTCAAGTATCAGTAACCTTGGGATTTTATAATTCACTGAATTATGTGGATAATACATTATCCATCTCCCGTCTTGAAACATTCAAACAACTTACCCTTCTTCGATCCTCGTTTTAAATTTACGTAATAATGAGTCAGAATATGCATCGAAAGGAATATGAGATCTGGCCTTATGCCCGCCTTGGTAGCGTGGTGGTAGCATGTCTGCCTCACGCTCAAGAGGTCCCGAGTTCGAATCTCGGTCAGGGTGAGTTACCTGAATAAGGTTTTTCCGGGTCTTTCCCTTATCCTGAAAGGCGAACGTCGGCTAACTCTAAGCTCTATGGATCCTGGACTCATTTGAGCATCATTTCACCTATTACGTTCATCGTCTGATATGACTTAACGTCGTAGGACGTAAAACAAGATCTCGCCTTATCTTCAAGTCTTAATAACTTTGCGATTTGTAATTCACTGAATTCTGTGGATAATACACTGTCCAAACCCGTCTTGAAAAATTCAAGTCACTTGTCCTTCGCACCTCGTTTTAAGTTTACGTAATACTGACAAGTTGTTTAATGCTTGTATGACTCACACATGCATTTTAATTAAATTCGTTTCCAATATTTTTTCTATAACATCTTTCTCTTTTATATTCACCGTATCCGTCCTCTTATTTTCCACGATATCCTTATACTTCATCAATTTAATTAACAATAGTTTCTCCATCGATGAGAAACTTGTGTCATGACTTTATTTATAATTTTGTTCATCCACCATTCTTCAGCTTGTGCAGACGAAAATGAAAACAAAAGCGAATCGCAGTACGTTCAGAAAATTATACAACTCATCCATCTTCTATAACTCTGATATTTACAAGTTTCTTGGCGTTAACACAGGTTTGGTAACATTTTCAGAAAATAGGTTGGTGAAATGCAAGAAATTTAACATTAGTGTTAGTGCTGTGATAATTGTTATGCTACATTTGTTAACGTCGATTTTAACATCTTTTGGTGAAATCGGGCATTCATATATAAAAGTAACAGATATATCCACCAAATTATTGCTTATTTTGTTTATTCACTGACTTCGACAGCATTCAGAAGGTGGAAGTGACCCGCAATGCTCCGAAAGCGTTCAAGAATTAACAACCTTTAAATCTATGATGCGGTTTTAGTAGTTTCATCTGGCTACTAGAGTGAACAGAATTACTGGTTTGTTTCTGAATGCACCCTTGTTTATTTATTGTGAAATGGGGTACAGTCTCCACATTGCTTTTTACAAAATGCATAAAAATAATACATAATGCTACTTACAAACCACATTTCCAGTGATGCAGTTTCAGTTTTAAATCTAAGGCCCCTGGTACAATTTACAACTTCCCTTATTTAGCCCATGCAATTCCTCAGTTTTCAGCGCAATTTACTACCGCTCCTGTGAATTGCTTTGCAAGAGTAAAAACCAGGCGCTACGAAACCGCGGTATTCAAATTAAGGGTTGGCAATTATGCACAGATTTTACGGCTTTACCACCCTAATAGTTTATCGCGGTATCGTAACAGCTTATGTGTACCGAATTGATGCAGTCACCCATAAATAAAGATCCTTTCGTATTGAGGTATTTCTAGAAGCGGACACGGTGACATTACAGCAAAAGTAGTGACTCATCTGATCATGTATATGTAACCAAATATAACAGGACATCTGGCTAGCTATTCCTCAAGGAAAACTGCCCCGGTTATGTGATCACAGAAATCCGTGATCAGCATAACTCAACAATAAAAAGACAGCTAAATACAAACATGATATTTCATGAATAATAGCTATTCCTTCACACTAGCCGTATGTAGGACAAAGTTTGAATAGCTTTGAACCACGAATCTCCCTGTCTATTGACCTAAGAGTGATCTTACCGAACGGGATGGCTCAGGCGGTTCCATCTGTGGCCCGCATTCGGGAGGCCCGGCTTCGAATCCCGTGGCCGACCTAACTCACCCATGTGTTTCTTCGGAGGTTTTCCCGAGTCGCTAGACGAATGCTGGGAAGGTTAATTACATCCCCCAAATATCCTGTCACTCCATTTCATCTTCATTATTTCATATCTGGTAGTCTCTTTTAGGGTGGAAGTGTTGGCGGGTGTCTCGGTGGTGCATGGCAGGATGATATGCTCTGAGGAAATGTGTAGTGTTTAACGCCCGCTTTTACTACATACGGCACCGCAGGTGGTGAAACTGATGATATATGAGATGAAGATGGAGCACAAGTGGAATGAGATGGCTGGGGAAACCGGATATCCCGGAGAAAACCCGCACCAGCGCCGTGTTGTCCATCACAAATCTCACTTTGCGGTGGTCTGGGATCGAACACGGGCCGCCTTGGTGAGAGCCAAGCGCTCTAACCACTGAGCCACGGCGCGGCCTTGCTCTGAGGAAAACTACTTCCTTCTCCGGTAGGTCGGTTGCCGGTTTCCCCCCTCTGCTGGGACCATTTCGGGACCGTCAGCCAGGGACCGTTGGGGCTCGCATCGCCTGCCTGGAGCCATTAGTGCTCGCTGCTGTCCCGCTGTAGGGGAACGAGTTCGTTGACCTGGATTGTTGGGGGACGTCTCTATCCAAGTAAACTGTGGGGACCCTGCCCTCTGTACTGTCTTGGCTCCTTGGTGCAGCCGCCCTCTGTCTCCTTCGCCTCATCCTTCTTCCCGGGGGTGCCTCCACTTGGGGGCATAGGAACTATGGGGCCAGCATGGTGGCCTACGTACCGAATACCCTCCGTAATGATGTCCCAATCCCAAGAGTGATCTTAGCTATGGAGCTCGGCCTTTAAGTACTTACAGCATAGTAAGTCGCCATTAAGGTAGTTTTCTCAGGTGTTTATGAGTACTCCTGGTGGTTTACCGGTAAAAGTACGAGTCAGTTGGCAAATTTAATTCTTTTCTGATATGTTGCCATGGTGGCTCAGTGGTTAGACCAACCGACGGGCGACCGGGAAATCCGTGGTTCAAATCCTGGCTGTGGCACAAGTTTTTCAGTCTGACTCTACCTATCCAAACATGGTCCGAGGGACTGAGGTGTACATGTTCAGGAAAAATCCGTTCCCACACAAGGAACATCTTTGTAATTCCCATTTTCCCAAAAATGTGTTAAATTATTTTGATTAAATTAGAGCATTGAATTTCATTTTTTACTATGTGAAATGCATGTATTAAATGTTCTGCAAATGAGATTGATCATTCTCTAAACTCTACAGATAAGTGATAAACCGTAAGATACAGACACATTTTCTTTAAAAAGGCAAACAAATCTGATAAAATATACAATGTTAAATATAGTTTGCAAAGATATAGTCAACTAAAAAATATCAGTGCTTTACCGAGACTTGAAGCACGGATCTTCAGTCTCCGTCTGTCTGGTCTTAATAATTAAGCTGCCATGGCCAACGTGCCAGCATGACATTAGGTAAATTCTCTAGTTGACTCGTGTTTTTCCCGGTAAAATACTAGTTCTCATAAACACATGAGACAACTACCTTAATGGCGACTTACTATGCTGTAAGTGCTTCAACGTCCAGCTTCATAGATATTGTAAGATCAATATTAGATCAATACTTGAGTACAGAGGTTCTACACAAATTAGTCCACGACCCGTAAGTCCAAAAACCCTGGCCTACATCAACCAGGGAGTTACCCAGCTGTCCCTAAACGGCGCCTGGCGTACTCCGTGGGGCTTTCCATAGGACAATACCTATAAGCTAAAAGCCCCCCAATCTGGTCCCATGGACTCAAGACGGGATGGAAATGTATACGCCACTTACGTGCGCCAACCCCAAAAGGGGAAGGTTACCCATATGACCTCGTTGGGGCCGCCTGGCGATCTAGCACACCTACCAGCTCAGCAGGCTAGTACGCGGGAATATATGGCTTCCCTCAACCCCGTCCGGAGACGTACCCGATCTCCCACGGGTAGCGGGAACCACTAGCCCCTCGAGACCAACCCAATCCGAACAACTCCCAGAGGGAAGGGCTCGAATGTTCGGACAGAGGTTCCTCTAGTAACGTCAAAGGTACCACGAGTGCTAAGGGTCCGCAGCGCCCGCACCACGGCAGCTGAATGGGACGGATCCTCTCCCATACTGTAATATTAGATCAAGACACCGGGAGACTTGTGGTTCAAATCTCTGGTTATGGAATTAAGGTTTTCAGTCTGAGTCTACCTTTCCATTTCATCCTGCACAGAGCTAGTGTGAAAGAACATTTGATTTTCATTAATTGTACCCTAATAATACTCCGAACTATAAAGCCCGGGCCCTAGAATACTTGAGACACAATATATCGCCATAAGGTAGCTGTCTCATGTATTTATAACTCCTAGTGGTATACAGGAAAAAACAGGTGTCAGTTGGAGAGTTTAACGTCGTGCTGCCTCGTTGGTCATGGTAGCTGAATGGTTAACAGCAGCTGACGGAGACCGGAAAATCCGGGGTTCAAATCCCGCATGACATTCAACTTTTTAGTCTGACTACCTTTCCATACTTCATCCTATACACGGCTAGTGTGCAAGTGTGAAAAGAAAACAACATTGAATTTCCATTAAATATTGTGACTTTGTGGGTTCGTAGAGTTAAAAGTCCAATTTGCAGAAATTAAAATCGTTTTCTATTTCCGTAGAAATACACTGCTCAATTCTCATGTAACACCATTACGTCACATACACACAGTCTACCAAAGTCGATGATCACAGCAAACGTTCTGATTACCTCTGTTTACAGCACACTTGTTACACAACATCTGTTCACTAATCAGCTCTTGGCAAGTATTCGCCTTCTTAAATACCTCATCTGATAATTCCACACTGTTCCGGAACAATTAAGAAACCGAATAATCTCTATCAGCCAATGGGCCACGCCGTGGCTCAGTGGTTAGACCGCTTGGCTCTCACCAAGGTGGAACATTTTCGATCC